>CAKAOH010020949.1:0-137125 GCA_916701665.1 Sebastiscus tertius | reverse complement strand
TACATGCTGGGCTAGTATCACCTCCTCAGTGGAGATTGAAATCAACAAATACATATTTTTGTGTAAAATGCATGCCTGTTATACGCCAGGAAACATTTCCTGTAAGAAATCAACAGCTGTGCTTTTTAAAACATGTTTTAATAAGGAGTACAGCAGTTTAAAAAGATTAACAAATGAGTGCAAATTGTATAATCAGCAGAGATGAATTACCTTTTAGTTGGCTTGTCCAAGCAATCAGATTTAGACAAATAGCAAAACCAGTTGAATAAAATAAAAAAAAAATATTGATGCAGAGTTCTTAAAATCAGCAGCTTACCTTGATTTTGTGAGATTTCAGGTAGAGCTGCAACGATTAATCGCCAACTTTTATGATGAGGGATTAATCGTTTAGGAGAAAAAAAGTAAAAATTCAGATTTCCAGCTTCTTAAATGTGAATAAAAATATATATAATATATAAATAATAATAGTTTCTTCACTTCTCTATGGCAGTAAACCGAATATCTTTGAATTGTGGACAAAACAAGACATTTAAAGACGTCATCTTGGGCTTTTGGGGAAACTCCGATCAACATTTTTCACCATTTTCTGATAATTTATAGACCAAACAACTAATCGATTAATCAAGAAAACAATTGAAAGATTAATCAACAGTGAAAATAATCGTTAGTTTCAGGTTTGCCCAGAGTGAAATGAGATCCTGCAGCTCTTCGCCTAACTGAGTGTAAAACATATCTACTGAAAAAAAAGTAAAAATGAGTGCCTAAAATATCCAAATGACTTTAAGACCCATATACTCCATTATAACTTAAACACATGCAACTGGTAGTGGATATCATTTAAGACGTCCTGTGGTTTCGTCACATTAAATTCCATACATTATTTGTACAATCCTGGTGTGTATTGGAGCATAATGCATACTCTGTCTGGTCCCCCCTTGCAACCATCTCACAGCAACACACACACACACTCTCTCTCTTTGTTTAAGGGTATGGAAATGATTTTAAGATAATTAAGACACCTGCAGAACAAGATCTCGCCTACTTGCCCAGAGGTATTGTGCGATGCGACAATGCACTAAATGCACGCAGCCTGCAGGAGCACAACATCTAACGGCGTTAATAGAAATCCGTGCAGTGATTGATGTCGGAGGGAGTTTAGAATTAATAGGAACAGATGAGACCGAAGAACAGATTGGTGCTCCATGCGTTTTTTTTTTCTTTGTGTCTTCATTTAGTTGCGAGCGTGTTTCTGCACGCCTGTGTGCGAGTCCATCAACCATGCATGTACGTTGAGCCAGAGCGTGTGTGAATAATGTCCTAATGGAAGAGCCTGAACATATGCTGCCACAGCTCATTCTCCACTGAGCGATGTCCCGTCCTCCCCAATGATGGATTGAATAGGGGGGTTCATTAACAGATAGCAGCTTCTTTAATAAATGCAGTCGTTAGCTGTATTGTGGTCGGGTTATTCTGCATTTTACCAGCTAATCAAGCTTTTGTCTTCAGTTCATTCGCGCGTCCCTCATAACAATCCCTGCAGGTTTCAGGGGTGTTGGGGAAATTACATTTTAAGCTTTTCCTGAGCAATAGTTTAGATTTTTATTTTTGCCTCCGGTGCTTATGGATTAAATAAGAGAACATGTTAAGGGTAGAAATTGTTTTCTGCTCTGATTCTTGAAATATACATTTCTTTATTACCATTGTTTTGGGTCACATTGCCGTGTCTCAACTCTTGTCTTTGTGCTCTTTTAAGTTATTTTTCACTCGAAAAAGTCAAAGTTTTGTCCCCCTGTTATCATCAATCAGAAAAGGACCCCCGTGTCCCTCTGATGTTGGAATAGATTTTAGACTAGATTACTGTTTCATCACTTAACTATGTGTCATAGAGAGCTGAAAGTGTGCAGGTTTTTCTTTCATGCAGCTTTTTGAAAAGACCACACAAGGCAATTTCACTGATTTTCTCCTTTGTTGAAGGTGTACTATCAGCGGAACCATCCATTGTAGCTCTCTGTATACCTGAAGGAGTGAAGGTTACATATTCCCTTAAGTAAATGGATTTTTTTTCAAAATAAGTAAAATCATATCACCGTGTTTTTCTCTGTTTTTGTAGGTGTTGCAGCACATCCTGAATCTAGCCTTCCTGCACAGCTTTGAGAAGGGGGAAGGTGAGCAGCTGCTTGGACCGCCCAACCCTGAAGGAGACAATCCCGAAAGCATTACTAGTGTCTTCATCACTAAGGTACACACACACACACACACACACACACACACACACACACACACACATAGACACTCGCAGGTATTTTTCCCCTCTCGACATCTTTCTTCACATTCAATCTGCTCACTTCTCCCACCCTCCTTCTTTCTTTGTTCATTACTCACCAGCTTACTCTCTCCATCCGTCTCCCTGATTTCATTACCTGCTGCATTTCCTCTCATAATGTCTTATCAGTCCGGCACATCTCCACACTCTCAGTCATCATCAACTACATCCCACTTAGTCTGATTCTTCATCTCCCCATCGCCTCTGCACATTACTTGATCACTTAATTGCTGTCATTCCATCTTTTCCTCTTCTTCCTTTTTCGTCTCTTTTGTTTTTTTCTCTCTCTTCCTTCCCACCATCCACCGACCCCTCTTCCCATCACGTTTCATTCATCAGGCCAGACTATAATTCCTGGTGTAAATGTCACGGTGTGACCATGCTAAAGGTCAGCGTGTTTGTTTGTGCGGTGGCAGATCTCATCACTGACTAACACCAGTCCTAATGGCTGCTAATGGCTCCTCTATGGTCTGGTTAAAACTCATTTCCTCACTCAACCTCCCTGTCTCTCAATGTTCTCCTCTCCTCTGTGCCCTTCTCCAGAGAATTCAGATGATGATGGGTGTTTTTTGAATGGGGAGCTGTTTTTTTTTTTAATATTGTTGTTGTGGTTTGACGTCATTAAAATGTAATTTTGGGAAGTGAACATTCGTCAGAACTGCAGTATACTTAGGCAATTCAAGCAAACTGTATCTTCAATAGAATGTGTTTCTCTTTATTATTTATGCACATATGGTGCATTAAGTAATCTAAGACTTCTATTGACCTCTGTCGACACCTGGTAAGAATTACAGCCGCACCGACAGGTCTTTTGTGTTTTTATTTTGCACACAAAACATCTCACCGACTGGAAAAATAATAATAGTTGATTCATTGTTGGGATCAATTTTAAAGATTTTTCCACATGCTGAGTATTGCGATAAGACCTCGCCAAAATAAAGCTAAAATTTGGAGTGTTATTAAATGTTCTTCCTGACAAGCCAACATGACATGCTTGGTACCATGGTAATTCTTTAGATTTTCCAGTTTCATATGATACCAGTATCTTTACTCTAGCTTTAACACTGAGCCCGCTATAACCTGTGAAAGACAGAATAGGGGCCGGCCCACTGGTGTGATGTCGGATTGTTAGGAGGTTCATAGTTTATATGATAAAAGATTGATACTTGACATCCGTGTATCGATAAAATATTGCGATACTATGCTTTATCGATTTCTTTCCCCCACCCTTAAGATGTCACTGTGCTATGCGCAGCAAAAACTGTACCTATTTCCCCCCTCGCTCAACCATCTTTAACCCCACATCTCTTCCATCCCTCTCCAAGGTTCTGGACCCGGAAAAGCAGGCCGACCTGCTGGACTCGCTGCGAATCTGCCTGCTGCAGTTCTCCACCCTGCTGGTGGAGCACGCGCCCCACCACATTCACGACAACAACAAGTCACGCAACAGCAAGCTGCGGCGCCTCATGACCTTCGCCTGGCCATGCCTGCTGCCCAAAGCCTGCGTGGACCCCGCCTGTAAATACAGCGGCCACTTACTTCTGGCCCACATCATCGCAAAGTTCGCCATTCACAAGAAGATAGTGCTGCAGGTGAGGAGGAATGCAAAGAGAGAAGAGAAACTCAGTGGAGCGTGGGGTTTAACTTAACAGTATGGGCTTGTTAAAGAGCCTGGTTGTATTCCGTCTCATGTTCCACATCTTATGTAATATGAATGTGTTGGAAGAGAAATACAGTAGTTGAAGGGGGTCATTAAAAAAAGAGGTTGGTAACTGTCTGTAGTACAGGAAAAAGTCTGATTTAAAAAGTGCATTACCTTTCCTTTGTACAGGTCTTCCACAGCCTGCTGAAGGCCCACACCATGGAGGCCCGGGCCATCGTCCGGCAGGCCATGGCCATCCTGACCCCGGCCGTGCCCGCCCGCATGGAGGACGGCCACCAGATGTTGACCCACTGGACTCGCAAAATCATCGTGGAGGAGGGACACACTGTACCGCAGCTGGTCCACATTCTGCATCTCATCGTGCAGCACTTCAGGGTGAGCAGATATACAAAAGAACACACACACGCACACACACACGCAACTTGCAGTTTGTCAATAGTGCACCATCTTCTGTCAGACCATCACTATTGAATGTATTGATTCACAGGGTTTTCATCCGGGCTGGGTGGGGCAGACGGACAGGACAGTCAAAACAAATCTGTTTTCTGTCCCAGTAATGTACAATACTCATGAGGCGACTTGTCTGAGCAATCTGTGTGGTGTATCCTCCCAATTTAGAGCACCTTTTTTAAGGGCGATTAATTACCGACTATCGAATATCACTATCTTATACTTTACGTTTCATGTTAAACTGCCACCACACGGAGCGAAAGGGCAACTGCCGCTGTAAATCCACGGGCGTTTGTTGCCGCTGCCAGCTCCCCCACTCAGTGTGGCTTCGGCAACTGCAGCGAACCACATGGGGGAAAAACAGTTGAGAAGCTATTTTTGCTGATTATCTGAGTGCCCTGAATTAAGTGATGGCTCTTAACCAGTCCTAATGGGAATGGAGCATCATCATTAAAAGTTGGATTATCTTGTATGACCCAGTTAATAGTTTTTATAGTTGGGTTTCCACCTAAAGTTCCCAGGACTTTTAGTCCAAGGAACTACTTTTCAACAAACTGAAAAGGATCCTTCAGCCCATCGTTTGTCTGCGTTTCCATAGCAGTGGAAAGACCTGTGAAGATTAGGCAAATTAGTCTGCTGACGTATGAAAAAGCAACATGACATGGGACGAAGGCTGCTGGTGATCGCATTAAACACACTCTACAGCCTGCGGTTCAGTGTGTCCGCCCGTTTCATCTTGAAAAACATGTTTCAGTGTCTCACTGCGATGACATTTACTGCTGCACAGTAATTATTGATGCACGTTGGATGCAATGAGTGAAATGCAGAGGAGAAAAAATGAATTTAAGAGTGTCTGTCTCCACAGTAAATTAATAAGTTTGAGTGTTTAATGGTTATTTATTCGTGCTTTAGAACATAACCGCCATCAAACAATCAAAAAATAACTTTTTTTCTCTCATTCTCAGCACTTCCAGTCTCCCTTTTGCTAACGTTACAGCTCGCCCTCGCGATCTCTCTCTCTATTTCTCTCTGTCTTTTTTTTTAATCATCGGAAGGCCGACAGCAAAGCCTAACTTTATTTACAATATTATCAAACAAAGAAAAATGTTCTCCCCTCGTCCTAAAATGGTCCTAAATCGATACTATAGTACTTCCTTGTTTATGAATGAAGCAGTACATGAGTTGAAGCAGTTGAAGCAGCGGCTCTGTGTGTGTGTGTTAGACCAATCAGCTACAGCCATCCCTGCAAACTCCACCATGAAAGTTCAGGTACTTTCAGAAAGTACTACCCCCAACCATGGCCTTTTTGGGGGGTAAAAAGGCCCCATCAAACGGGCCCAGAACTTAAATTTGACCCTTAGTCAACAGCTGGATCATTCATCACTGGACAGTGGAGCTAATGGGAGCCGCCTGCTGCCTTTAATCGCCTTAAATGCAGATACAGTCCCCGGCACACCCTTCTCGGTGGTGATCAGCAGCGTCAGAGAGCGTCTAGTCCGCTCACAAGTCAACACCAGCAAAGGATCATTGGTTTTTATGTTCGCCTTCCTCCTTAAACTTCAAAGACAATTTCTGCCCTCTAGCTCCTTCAGATGATGTTCGCCGCCTCGCCGGTCAGAGAGCGACAGTCTCTTAGCAGAAGACTGACATTTTGCTCAGCTCCCCTCTCTATCTCACTGACAGGCTGCTCTCACTGGGCCAGATGACTAATCTAATGTAATCACATCAGCATAATTACGCTGGGGAGGAGATAATGACAGACAGATGAGAGAATTTGTGTGCGTGTGCGTGTGTGCGTGTGTGCGTGTGTGCGTGTGTGCGTGTGTGCGTGTGTGTGTGTGTGTGTGTGTGTGTGTGTGTGTGTGTGTGTGTGTGTTTGATAAAGCAATGGCGAGATTGCGTGCGTGTTTGTCTGCGTGCACACGTGATGGACAGGGCTTAGCCACTCTGTCATTAAGGGGCTGTGAAGCCCCGCTCTATCGACTATAATTACCCTCAAAGTGAGAAGCTTTAATATTCTTTGACACTGGCAACAGCCCTCAGATAGACATCTCATCTCTTGCTCTTTTGTCTGCGCGCTTCTGTGTGTTTCGGAGTCCCAGTTCAGTTTGCGATGAAGCTAAGTGACTCTTGAGTGTGACGCTTGAGAGTGTGAATTCTCGGGGCTAAGTGTGTGTCATCATGTCCTTGAGACTAAGTGGGAATACGACTTCAGAGTTTGCCTCTTCTGACTCTGTCTCAAAGTGATTGAGCACCCCCGTTAAACTTTGCATGTTATCGCCCAAAATCTAGAGCAAAGTATCGTCGGCGTAAAAGAAACCAAAAAAGCACTTATCCTGTATATACACGTAGTTGCCTTTGATTCACTTTTTATTTTTTGCTAGCGTTGATGATAATGATGCTCTCTGGGCAGGCTGACCGGATCTCTCGCAGTAAGACAGGCAGGATTGTAGTCAGTTCACAAGGCTCTCAGTTGCCTGGAAACCTCTGATTTTTAGGCATTTAGACAAACGGTCTTCTTGGGAAACCTTTAGTTTGGTTCTAAGGGAAGAATCGCACAATAACTCACTCTCATAATTGCTTTTGGATAGTTGCTAAGGCAATGGAAGCCAGTCTCATTTATATGTGATGATACTGGCAAGACAGTTCATTTAACATGAAGCTGAGGGAAAGGCAGAGGTTCTCCTCATCTGTCGTGTCGATGCTCGGAGAACAAGTCTGCCAAACCAGTAATGGAATAGAAAATCAAAAGTAAATTAATATGCAAATTTGTTTAACTTCATAATTCTGTAATTCACATTTTTGTGTCTTACTGAAATTCATGTCTTTCAGTCGATGTGTTTGGGAAGGAGGAGTGTTTTTGTAAGAGGAATGATTTTTTATTGGTGTTTTTTTTTCAGGATTGTTTGTACGCTTATGATCTTGCAAAATGTATCACTCTTTTCCCACTCTTCCAGACTTGGATTCTGGTTTTCTGGGTTTTTTTGCAGAGTGAAGGCTCAAGCTGTGCCCGTGTGTAAAGTAAAGAACGCAAAAAAAAAAAAAACAGGCCCCAAGCTAAAATGGCTTTAAGTACTGCTCTGTCATCTGTTCAGCCTTGCTGGCTATCTTTTTCCTTTTTTCCTGTTTCTTTTGAACTCTGCCACTGGCATCAGTGACCATCTGCCCATTGGTGCTTTAGGGAAAGAAAAAATGCTGACACTTTGTGTTTTAGAAAACCAAAATATGGAAGGCTTTTGAATCACTACATCATTTTTATTATTATATCAGATTGATTTTACATATTATTTCTGATTGATAACATTTTTAAGCAGCCAAATATGTTTTTTTGAAAAATAAAACATCCACAGAGCTTTTAGAAAGGTGCCAAATAAAAGTATGGCTTTTCCTAAAAAAAATCTGTTTGTGAATGAATCGTTTTTAAAATTTCGACGTGTCCAAAATGAATGTTTTGTTTATCTTTCTGGAAGATATCTGACGTTTGGTTCCCACTTCTAACAAGGCTTGTGAGCCAATAGTATAACGACTTTGGTATTCCATGATATCGCGGTGTCGTCAGCGTTTGATGTTATGTACCTGGCAACCACCTGTTGTGAAGTGAATGCAATGGAACGGGGGAGAGGGAGAACATTAGTGGCTGAATGTTATCAATGTTATCAATAGCACCTTTTAAATTTTGACATACTGCCGTCTCTTTCCAGGTGTACTACCCCGTGCGCCACCACCTGGTGCAGCACATGATCAGCGCAATGCAGCGTCTGGGCTTCACCCCCAGTGTGACCATAGAGCAAAGGAAACTGGCCGTGGACCTGGCCGAGGTGGTCATCAAATGGGAGTTACAGCGGATCAAAGACCAGCAGGTGTGTTCATGGTTTTGATTCAGGCAAAGAGGCTGTCTGAACGTCACACAATTTGTATTAACTTAAAACTTTTCATTCTGTAAACTATAAATATGTTAACTAATGGACTCATCTTCACCCCTTATGCTCTTCTCTCCCGTCTGTCCCTCTCTTTGGTGTGGCAGCCGGAGTCCGAGGCTGAAGTCGGTGGCGCTGGCGGTGAAGGGACTAGCGGTGGTGCTGTGAAAAGAGGACTGTCTCTGGAATCTGCTTCTTCTGCTGCCGCCGCCGCTGCCGCCGGACAAGACGTCAAGAGGTTCCGCACAGCAACCGGAGCTGCCTCCACGGTGAGCTCAATCCACCATCACTCAGTCGCCTGTAGAATGTGACTGTGACTGACAGCTCCCTGTAGCCAGTCACTTTAGTGTTATCTGTTACACCCTCCAAAATGAACAAGTGCATCCTCTTACTTTCAAAAAAATCTTGCTGTCTGTCCCTGCCTTCCACACTCCTGAATGATTGCAGAGCCATTTTGAAAGATACTTTGATCAAACAGCCATTTTCACATCTGTCTGAGACAAAAAAATTGCCAACAGGAGGTGACAGCACGGTAGTTGTTGCCTTAATTCGTTTTTTCCTCACAACAGTATTGTAGCATCGCATCTGTTTCATCTCAAAATCCCACTGTCTTCTGTTTTCTTTTGCGGTTTCAAACCTAGATGAGATGACTTTGTTGAAAGGAGTGCCTGTTTTCAAAATCAAAATCTCAGTTGTTGAATTACACTATGGTCAATATCTGATACATATAAAGTTTATTTATTTGCCTCACCTATTGTACAATGATATTTATCTTGATGAATTTTGGTATTCGTAATGTTGAAAACTTCAACTCATCCATTTACTGTATGTCTTCTGTTGCTGATGATTCTGGAATAAACATAAATAACGTGAAAAAAAATTCCGGATACTGCATGTCATGAAAATGACGTCGACCCATATGCAAAATCTTGTTTTTTGACCAAATGCTACTTTTTACACATAAAAATATATTTAAATTTACCTTTTCAACAATTGTTAACATCAAAATCAAAACAAACGAACAAAGTAATTATTAGGTTCTCTTCATTTTGTATTCACCATAATAGCCTAACTTTTTAACTAAATGAAATGTACTGAAACAAATGTGTTTGTGACACGAAAAGGCAATATATTATTTTGGCTGGTAAAAAATATGCCAGTCCCCCTTGGCCGGTGAGTCAAAAAGTCAATTTCGGACACTGCCTATATAATTAGTACCTCTGTACCAAAAAAAAAGCAACTCAAATCACATGATGAAATGTGAGAAATCACATTAATACTTAAAAGCTATTGTACTTTCTGTAAGCACTAGCACAAGTCTTAATGACAGTGTAATTTCCAGTTTCTTTTATCTGACGTCAGGAGAAAAATGCAATAGCAGCATTTGTTTCTGCCTGAGACGAGGATATGTTAATTGCTCAGAAAGTTGCCAGGATCATTTTCATATTTTTTTTTTTCCAGCCTACTTTTCACTACAAGACAAAAACCTGACTTTGTGCAGGCTCTTTGATATTCCCTCCTAACTAAGGACTCTATGCAGTGTTTGCACTGCAGTCCCAGATGTTTTACTCTGGAATCAGTTTAGTTTCTTCTGCCGCTAAAAGTTTAAACTCATCTTTTTAGTTATAGAATCTTTCTTCTCTCTGTCTTCAAGCAAAAAAAACGATCTGAAATATTAATAATTCTAACATTTCTATGTGTGTTTTTAGGTGTTTGGCCGCAGCCAGTCCATGCCGGGCACAGAGACAATGCTCACCAAGCCTGTCGAGAAACAACACACGGACACCGTGGTCAACTTCCTCATCAGGATTGCATGCCAGGTAACACCCCCACCATGACCGCCACACATACACACACACACACACAAACACCAGGTACAGCTCTGCCATCCATAGTGCCTGCCAGGTAGGACACAACTACCCTAACCCCTCCGTGGTGAAGGTAGGACACACCTGGTGGCTGTCCTAAACGCATCTCTACACACACACACATGCACACAGAGTCCTTTATGTGTCTCCTCACACAGCTGTCCCTTGGTCTAGTGGCAGTGATGACCTTGGTTACAAGCTTGAAATAGACTGTTGAGATTTCACTCACCTTGACTTTTCCCTACTTTCTTTTTTTTTTGGGCCAAGCTCCATTCTCACTGTTCATCCAACCATCTCTGTTGAATATAACCTTCTGTATAACCGCTGGGGGATCACTCACTGTTCACTGAACAGTCACATAATCTTCTCTTTGTATTCCACTCGATAACAGTGTATTGTGATACCGAATTGATCCCTGTAGAAAAAAATGTTATCTTTTCACCGGCCGCCAGGGATTACCATCAACCAAAAGACACACCACACACAGAGCTGATAGGGATTCATCTCAAGGATGCTTCCGCAGGGTGGACGCTTGTCAACATGAGGGCTTCTGCAGAGGGCTTCCTGATTGAAGGATTGTCTCCTTCCTGGCTGTGCCACTGTTGAACTCTAGCCGCATGAATGAAATTACAATACATGATGACAGTCCTTGTCTCTTCTCGCCCCGTGTGATTTCTCACCTCGTCAGGACACCATTGTGAGATTGAAGATGAAGACCCGTTGTCATTGATAACGATAATGATGCCAACCTTCCTCTCCCCCCCTCCCCCTCCCCCTCTTCCTGTCTAGGTGAACGACAGCACCAATGTGGCCGGGTCTCCGGGGGAGCTGCTGTCCCGTCGCTGCGTTAGCCTCATGAAGTCTGCCCTCAGGCCTGACATGTGGCCTCGCGCCGAGCTCAAGCTACAGTGGTTTGACAAGCTGCTCATGACAGTGGTAAGATGGCATGTGCCTTCAGAGTGAGGCTACCTTTTTATGTTTCATAATTTCACATTCATGCTTGTGTTTGGTGACATATTTGGTGCTAAGCTGCTGTGTTTCTGCACTGCATTTCCCAGAGATCACTTGTCAATCACTGTGTCCAGACCTGTAATGACTTTTCCTTTGATTTTCCATTGATGAATATTAACTTTCTAAAAGGGGCCCGGCTTATCTCCTCTGTTTTTTTGCGATGGGGGACTATTGCTGTTCAGCAGTATTTGTTTACCTGAGCATGTCACAGATTATTTGAAGTTGCCTGTGCATGTCATCAACGGCGTTTTAGGCAAACAAGTCTGAATAAAATTTAAAATATTCCGGCTTGTTGTTGCAGCTCTGAGCAATAATCAACAAACAGTAAAGGATAACTAATGTGTCTCTGCTTTCCCAGAGACTGTAGAAGTTTCCCCCGTCTCCGCTTAAGCTCTGTCTTAGTGTTTGCTCTAACGCCTCCGAGTCCTTTTGTCTGTTATCAGCAATACATGAAGTGAGGCGCCAACCGCCATAATGACAAAATAATGACAGTGGCGAGATAACAGGAGTCTATCCGGGTTGGCCTGTGCCTTCTCGTTCAACCCCCCCCCCCACCCCTCTCCATCCTAAACTCCACATCCTTGCCTTCTGTATCGCCCCGCTGTGCCTCTCTCTGCATCTCTCCTCGTCTTTCCCTCTGTCTCTTGCCACCAATTCCTCCTCTCATCTCCTCTTTTCTTTTCAGCCTCTTATCGCAGCCTCTCTTCTTGCTCTCTCTTTTTATCCGGCTCCTTCTCCACTCATCTCTCTGGTCTGATTCAGCACCAGTGTTCAGACAAGGTTATCGCCATGCGCCGGCAATTGTCACGTACTTCCCTTGTTCCCTTTTGGGGATCACTACATTGGCCGCGCCTTTCTCTCTGCCTACACACACGCACACACGCACACACACACACTCTCACACACACACGCACACACAAACCCAATCAGCTCCTCCAGATCCCATGGGGATGGTCTGACAAACAAGGCTTTCTGTAGGTCTTATGCAGATGCACATACGCGTGCCCTTTCCCCCCTGGGAGCATGCTCTACCTGCCTAGCCGTCTCACCCAGACTAATGAACAATGCTCTAAATCGGATTACCTTTTATCATCTCATTGTACTGGCATGGCAGTGATTAAGAGTCGAGAGGAGTGGCGTGAGAGGGCAAATGAGGAGGGGTAGGGGACACACACACACACACAAAACATGCACGCAATCACACGCACATACATGTGTATGCCCTAATCTGCATTTCTCCAGAGACAAGGTCCCATTCTGTTAATACAGTGCCAAATCAATACTACCCTAATATCTACCAGGGGCCTTATCACAAGAGTCACCTTGTTCATTAGCCAAGATTAGTGCTATGGATCTGTCCCAGATTATCCTCTTGGCCCTGCCATCGTTGTAAACCTTGATTGCAATTTAGACAAAATTAGGACCCGATGTTGGCCATTGATCTTTGGTTTAGCAGCGATCGCGTTGCCTCGGTTCTTTTGTGCGAGAAATACCTCTGTGTGTAGAATATTGATTTCTGAGTTGTCTGGAATTTGTATGGAATGAAAACTTGAATGATTAATGCATCTACTGATGAATTTGCACAATAGTTTTTTTCTTTGCTTTGTTTTAGAGATCTATACTTGTGTCTTAAAAGATAAGCCTGGATAATTCCCTTGAAATGGAGGTCACATTAATTAAGAAGCACAATAGGTGGTTAATTGTCTTTTGTAAAAAAAAAAAAAAAAAAAGACAAGAAGGACACTTACAGTACTCGCTAACTTGATTCACGTGCACTGACCTCCTGGTTTCACTCCTCTGTGTCCTCTCAGGAGCAGCCAGCGCAGGCTAACATCTCCAACATTTGCACCGGACTGGAGATCCTCTGCTTCCTGCTGACAGTGCTGCAGTCCCCGGCCATCCTGGCCCATTTTAAACCCCTCCAGCGGGGCATCGCTGCGTGCATGACCTGCGGCAATACCAAAGTCCTGCGGGCCGTCCACTCCCTCCTTTCTCGCCTCATGAGCATCTTCCCCACTGAGCCTAGTAAGTCGCCTTACAGTGCCTAATTCTAACTGAAAGAAGCTGGTTATACTCATAAACTCAGGGAAAAAACACTGCATGTCTGAGAACTCCCTTCATGTGCCAAAATATTTGGACTGCTGTTCTGTTGATCGATGCTTAAATTCTTATTTTTTGCTTTTGTTATGCCATGTGCTAAAAGCAAAGGCATTGATTTGGATTCTCAGCTTTTCTTTTGTCTGAAGCAAACACTGCTCTCTCTCTCTCTCTCTAGGTACATCAACAGTGGCATCTAAGTACGAGGAATTGGAGTGTCTGTATGCTGCTGTGGGCAAGGTCATCTACGAGGGACTCACCAACTATGAAAAAGCCACAAGCAACACTAACCCCACACAGCTCTTCGGTAAGACCTTCAGCTCTCCACCTCTCTTTTTTTCCTTCTTCTCATTTATCATTTTCTACCCCCTTGTGCTCTGTTACTCTCACTTTGTTGCTTATAAACCCTGTGTTTTTTTGGTTTTTTTTTTCATAAAACAATTTTTCACACTCCCACTCTATCCCTACAAAAACCAAGCCACCTCAGTCACTTTTTAGCAATTAAGCCGGTGAGTGGGTCGTTAAAATGCAAGCCGATGAGCCCCGCTGCTTGGGCTAACATCTGGTCTGTTTAAACGGAGGCCACAGTCCAGCGGTTTGGGAAAGGTTGTCTCTGGAAGAATTGCTGCTTTCGGCCACCCCTCCCCGTACGAACATTACTGTTATCCTCCCAGATGTCAGAGAGTATTTATGGGCAAAGCTTACATTAAAGCTTATTCCAAGGAGACAGTTATTAGATTTTTCCTTCTTTTATTTGAAATATGCAGTAGCTTTTCTAAATAAAAGGGCCCCCAAGGTTACAAATGGCTACTGGAGAGCGGTCTAAAGGTAATGCTATTTTATACCGTTTCCCAAAATGGCAGTGGTGGTCAATAAAAAGCATTTGGTATCCTGCTGTCACAGAGAGGTAGCACTGCGTGACATTTTAACATTTGTCTCCCCTCTAGGGAGCAGCGACAGAGAGGGACATTACTCATACCTACCCCTGCCTTTGTGATAAACTTTACTCAGATTCCCCCCTCAAAAAAAACGAAACAAGACCTTGTCATGCTGTGTGAATGAACACAAGCTGACTGCAAGGTGTGTGTGTGTGTGTCTGCTACTTTGCCCCCACGGAGGTTGAGGTCCTTGTCATATTGTCTCTTCCCCTTTTCATTTGTCTTCCAGGAACACTGATGATCCTGAAGTCGGCCTGCAGTTACAACGCCGGCTACATCGACCGCCTCATCTCGGTGTTCATGCGCTCGCTACAGAAGATGGTGCGGGAACACCTGAGTCCCGCGACGGCCAACCCAGGGGTCACGGAAACCAGCACGGGTACACGGACATGACACGCACATATACAGTATACCTTTACAACATAACGCATGACCACATACACACATGTATACTTTGATTTGGGGTTTTAATAAATACAAGTTGTTATGTAGTCTACAACCGATACAAAATATACTCTGACCATTCCCCCAGAGCCATTAGAGCTCAGAGATCCACCGGACATCAGTTACCATTTCAGTTGAACTTATTCAGCTGGCTGACATTATCAGGAAGGCTAGTGTGCGTACTTTCCCCAACCCTGATCCAACAAAGGGGTTGTCTGTACGTGAGGTCGGCTTTACACAACACACATGCACACTTGTATGTTCCTCTGACTCAGTCAGAGCTCAGATATCCCAGGTATCTCAGCCGTGCCTGGCTCCACACAAAGACCGAATCAAAAAGTTCTATATCAATGACCCCAGCTGTGTTCTCAATGGCTGTCGTGGTCAAGGGGAGATCCCCTCTACAGATAGTCTGGTTTCACAGGGAATGTTCCTCAGCTCTGGTTCCCACCCTGTATTGTCTCTTAGTCTCTCTCCGGATAAAGCAAACAGATGGTCACCTTGTGCTGTTTTTTTTGGGTAGACACTGTTTGACGTGGAACCTCTTGACAACTTGCCCTATATATGTCAGGCAGCAAGGGTAAATAGTTTCACAAGTGTTTAGGTTGTTTAGCTTTCTTGTGACTGAAACAATTCCTCGAGGTTCCCAGTCTTCTCTGAGCTCAGCTTCACCACATTTATAGAAGTCAGGCAGTACGTAATTCCTGTTGCTACTCCTCAGATGGGAGGTAATGGCTGTACGATGCTATCCGTGCTTTAAATTGGCCCCTAATGACTATATCGGGGAAACACAGATATTTACCCTCCACTAGGCGCATTAAGAGTCGCCCAAAAGGCTATCTGACCAGCGAGGCCTTTTGCCTCTAAGGATTGTTCATGTCTTGCTAATCTAATGAATTTAACTGAAGTAGTTCCATCCCTAATTGTATTGAAACTGTTAAGTTGTATTTTGGCTGCTATCGCTACAAAAAAATATATATAAGTGCACAAGTTGTGACTTTGTTTTCTGTTACAGCTCTTAGATTTTTAGAATAGCAATAAAGAAAAAGAATCCTATATGGTGGTTGCTTACCTAGCTGATAGTGAAGACAGATTCAACTCAGCTGGTGTCTTTTAGAAAATACTTTATCCACAAATGTCAGCAAATGCTTCATCCATCAATATTAATATTAAAATTGCTAATATTTTAACTCTGTTCCTTGTTTGTCTTAGTGCTGCTTCTGACTATGAAACCTCTCTGTTCTCACAGTGACCAGCGAGCTGGTGATGCTGAGTCTCGACCTGGTGAAGACTCGACTGTCCGTCATGAGCATGGAAATGAGGAAGAACTTCATCCAGGTCATCCTCACTTCGCTGATCGAGAAGTCGCCCGACCCCAAAATCCTCCGCGCCGTCGTCAAAATCGTCGAAGAGTGGGTGAAAAACAATTCTCCCATGGCTGCCAATCAGGTAAGAAAAGAGCTCAGCTCAGAGACTCTGAAACAATATTAAGCTACTCAAATATAATGTGTGCATAGGAATCGAAAATGCGTGATTCAGCAGATCATCGCATTATTTCTTTGATAATAGCAGGTGTGAATCAGAGGACTGAATCAGCAAAAGTACATTTTAAAAGGTGTGAAACCTTTGGACAAACAACAAGCAAAGCACATTTCTCTAAACCCAGTGAGGTTAACATTAGCATAATACCCACAGAGGTGTCTTTGGTCTTTATTTGCTTTAAAGCTGTAGAAGGACAGCACCCAGTAAAAAGGCTGAGCTGGACGGGGAGAGAGAGACAGAGTCACAAGAACAAAACTGAATAGATTATCTGTGTTTCTTCCTGTCATCTCCTCTCTCTCTCTCTCTTTACTTTTCCCTCTATATCTCCTTTCTAACCGACACCCCTCTTGTGTCCCCCCCACCCCCTTCCTCCAGATGCCCAACCTGCGCGAGAAGTCCATCTTGCTGGTGAAGATGATGACCTACATAGAGAAGCGTTTCCCCGATGAACTTGAGTTAAACGCCCAGTTCCTGGACCTCGTTAATTACGTCTACAGGTAATTACCGCCATTCATCACATGGCCAAATGGCCGTGCCGCCGACGCCACGCCGCCCTTGCATCCATCTTAACACGATGCGATGAAGGTCGGGAGGTTGAGGCGGTGGAAAGACACGGGAGGTTGGGTCAAGGAGTTACAGAAAATGGAGATGAGGAGGAGGAGGGAAGCATGAGTAGTGTACCATTCATCTTTTTTTTTTTTGGTGAGATCAAAGTAAGGATGGGGAAAGATAGATCATTGTAGATAGATGGTAACGGTAGAAGTCAGTTGGTGGTGCGTGGAAGCAGAGGAATTAATTAATAGAAATTGAAGCTGTAGGTGGAGAGTAGGAGTGTGGCATTGTGCAGAAGGGGTCAGAGAGACAGCAGCTAGTGATGGAGATAGATAATGTGCCAGGGTCTTTCACGGGGCTACAGTAGTGTCAGGACTCGTGACAGGACACCCAGCAGGTGGGGGCCAGAGGGGAGAGACTGTCCTACCGCCCGCTATTCATCAAACCTGGCTCTCTTTGTCTTCCTGTCTTACCCACATACACATTTAATCAGCCAAATGCACCCTGTATTCCTCCACCCCATCTGCTCATCATGTCAACGGATTTAAACTGAGCAGTAAAGCCATGATGGACAGCAAGTAATGATAATGGAATGATAAAGCAGCTGTGCCAGAACAATGTGTGATTAAGAGAATGGCGCAAATAGGGGCAATATGCAGCTGTGGCAGCGTCGCCCTTTGTTGTTGCTGCTTTTATCCCACCCTACCCTCTCCTCCTTTCTGTGATGTGAATCATACCCACGAGGCCCATTTAGTGGCAGCAAGATGATGTAGAAATGATGACATTTGTTATTTAAGTGTTTAATGCATGACGGTTGGTGCTTTACTAACAGTGGAGTATCCACATCAAAGATGCTTAATTTCGCCGAATATTCAGTGTTAACTGCCGTCTCCTCGCACTTCAGTGATCCCCCAGTATGGCACGACGCGGCTGTTTAAACATGCTGGCGCCTTGCGTTTGAATGTTGCGTGCTGGTGATATGTTCAGAATCTTACCTCCCTTGCCGTATTTATAAATAACCCCTTAATCGCAAAACAAGATTATATTCTGCTAATTAGCAGTATGTGTAATTATGTCTAGAGTTACACTGAAATACAACTCAAAAATGAGCTGTAATAAATTACTCTCATTGTATTCAAAATGTACCTTAAAGGGAGATTTGTCATATATTTAATACTCTTATCAACATGGGATCGGACAAATATGCTGCTTTATGCAAATGTATGTATATATTTATTATTGGAAATCAATTAACAACACAAAACAATGACAGATATTGTCCAGAAACCCTCACAGGTACTGCATTTATCATAGAAAAATATGCTCAAATCAACCTGCAAACTGCAGCCCCACAGACAACAACAGCTGTCAGTGTGTCAGTGTGCTGACTTGACTATGACTTGCCCCAAAACTGCATGTGATTATCATAAAGTGGGCATGTCTGTAAAGGGGAGACTCGTGGGTACCCATAGAACCCATTTTCATTCACATATCTTGAGGTCAGAGGTCAAGGGACCCCTTTGAAAATGGCCATGCCAGTTTTTCCTCACCAAAATTTAGCGTAAGTTTGGGGCGTTATTTAGCCTCCTACAATCTAGTATGACATGGTTGGTACCAATGGATTCCTTAAGTTTTCTAGTTTCATAATACACCAGTATCTTCACTTTAGCTTTAAAAATGAAGACGCTAGAGCCTAAAAATCACAAGTGCTGTTAATGCATTAAAGAAATAAGGGGTGTTAAAACGAATTTGCGTTAAAACGTTATTGCGTTAACTTTGACAGCCCTAAGAGAAACACATTTTAATGATATTTAGTAATATAATTAATCTATAAATGCAGTTAATGAAGGTAAAAGTGAAAATAGAAGTAATAAAAACAGCAGTGATGTATTAACATACATCTACAGCCTGTAGTGTCACAGTGATTATTGTCAGTGGAGTTGCAGCTGTATAGAAGTTACATAACAAAATGAAGCTCCGAGGCAGAGATTTTGAATCGAGGATTTTTAATACTCCAATCACTCAAAGAAGGCGATTAATTGACCTAAATGCAATACATCAACAGCACAGATGCTAAATCCGCACATCTCTGATACACTCTCAACAAAAACGTCATATGAAAAGCTTAAAAATATGTAGATTTATTGCAGGGTATGGGTGCTCGCATTATTTTTTTGTTATTTCAATGTGTACTTTATTGTTTTTGTTAGATATTGTCACTTGTTTTTCACAATTGTCTGCAGTCTTGGCCTGCATCAATGCTGTGACTACTTTCAGTTACACCAGATGCTCTGAGTGGATTAAATGTTTTATTATCAACAACATGTCGGTGTTCTGCCTTCATGAATCATGCACCTTAAATGGGTAAGAGCCAGCATGCAAGCTCTGTCAAATAAATGTTTTGTCCATCACATTATTCAGGGATGAGAGCCTTTCAGGAAGTGACATCACATCGAAGTTGGAGCCAGCGTTCCTCTCGGGGCTTCGCTGCACTCAGCCGCTGATCAGAGCCAAGTTCTTTGAGGTCTTTGACTCCTCCATGAAGCGGCGTGTGTACGAGAGGCTGCTCTACATCTGCTGCTCTCAGAACTGGGAGGCCATGGGCAGCCACTTCTGGATCAAACAGTGCATAGAGGTAAACAGAGAGCTGTCTCTGATCCTTCAGTAGGCCTTGCAAGCTTTTTATCCAACATTAAAAATAATGCATTTAGATCCCTAAAAGTCTCTTTTGTTTACGTTTGTTTGTATTTTTTTAGTTTCAGCTACCCTCTTGTCATGCCCGTAAGTTGTCATGTCATTTACTGTCACTGATCTTTGCCTTCTCCACCTGCTCTTTGTGTGTGTGTGTGTCTGTGTGTATGTGTGCGCGCGCTTGTTAGCTGCTGCTGGCAGTGTGTGAACGAAACACCATCATCGGCACCAGCTGCCAGGGATCCATGCTGCCGTCTATCACCAACGTCATCAACCTGGCCGACAGCCATGACCGCGCCGCCTTCGCCATGGCAACGCATGTCAAGCAGGAGCCGCGTGAGAGAGAGAACAGCGAGACCAAAGAGGAGGTGGGGCACACGCACACACACACACGCACACACACACGCACACACACACGCACACACACACACACACACACATAACTTCAAGAGGAATGCTCTCTCACATAAATTAGCACATTATCCCATTAGGAGGGTGTTACATACTGAACATACTGTGGTCCTGAGGAAAAGATTTGCTTCTTGGTCTATCAAAGCTCTCCCAAAAGATGATTGTTTTCTTCTCTTCTGTGACAGGATGTGGAGATAGACATAGAGTTAGCACCAGGTGACCAGACCGCCATCCCCAAGACTAAGGAGCAGGCTGAGAGAGACGCAGGCAACCAACTGCACATGCTGACAAACCGCCATGACAAGTTTCTTGACTCGCTACGGGAGGTCAAGGTAAGTTTGGCCTTTCTGGAACCAGCAGGTCCTCTGTTCTACAGTGTGCTGAGGGGCTGACTAAACTGATTGGGTTTTGACAAAGCTGAGGGAATGATGAATCTAACAATTAAGTTGAGGAATTTTTCAGAATTACCCAGGGGCTACTACTAGCAATATTCAACTTCATCATGTTTTTTAAAACATTTACCCTCATCAAGAAGTTTCCATGATGCAGAGCCCTGCTGATTTTTATTCTAGCTATAAAATGAGGAACTGATTTTGACCTGGAACATCAGTGGAATACAATTAACCACCCAGTAGGAGAGTAAATCAGCGGTACTCTTGAGTCCCGAAGACAAGGATTTTGAACCACTGCCTTGCTGAGTCAGCAGCTGTCGTTTTTTTTTTCTTTTCTTTTCTTCTCTGCTCTGTGTTAGACGGGGGCACTTCTGAACGCTCTGGTCCAGCTTTGTCACATCTCCACACCGCTGGCTGAGAGGACCTGGGTTCAGCTCTTCCCTCGCCTCTGGAAGATCCTCTCCGACAGGCAGCAGCATGTGAGTAGAACTTACTGGCCTCTAGGTCTACCCTGAGCTAGGTAACTTCATTTGTACACACATTGTAGTATTGCTAGGAGTACGGTAGAAGTACGCCGATTGGTTGAGGGTTTATGCGGAGCCAAGTCATCATATTTTAATATATTGTGAATATTCAATAAGTTAGGGATGCACCGATACCAATACCAGATCGGATATCGGGCTGATACTGACTCAAATAGCTTGATCGGGTATCAGTGAAAATGGGACCGATATATTCAATTCAATTCTATGTTTATATACTATATACATTATATACTGGAATTTGAATTCCTGTTTAGGTTTTGACCAATTTCTTGCTGCATTAAAAAAAGTTTACACTTGAATTGTAGTTCCTGTTAATTTTGAAGATTTTGAAGAATTTAGAAGTCACTAAATTTGTGTCTATGTATTTTTATGTTACATTTTTGTTGTACAAAGTAAGGAAAGCAATGTTTAAGTCAAGCCTGATGTTGCTTTACACATAATAGAATGATCCCAGTCATTTTCCACACAGTGAGGCATACAGCTTGTTAATTAAACCCTGGCGTCGGATCGGTTCTCGGTATCGGCCGATATCCAAAGCCCAGGGTATCGCTATTGGTATCGGGACTGAAAAAGTCAGATTGGTGCATCCCTATCAATAAGAGAAAGAAATGCATGCTTCTGTGTCACTTGCCTGAGGATGTTTTTAGCATAAGCAACAACAGAATGTCCATCCAGCTTTGTGAGGAAACATTTCATGTAATTTTGCATGTTAGCCATTGCCAAAATATTTTACATTTGCGTGACACAGCTTGAATTCTATATGAGCCATTCAGTATGCAAGTGGTGCCGCTGCTTTTTTTTTTTAAATCTAAAAAGCATCACTTGGTTGGAAAATGACAGTTCAGTGTCTTTTCAGAGACAGATGCACACTTATGTCTTCTCTACGCCCCAAGTAATTTTTTGCACATTGCCTATTTGTTCTCATTGTGTACAAACACATACGCACTCATCCACTCCTTATATCCTTTTTCTGTATCTTATCAATGACGCAAAGCAGACAGTAACTCTGACCTTGGCCTTCCCAGTTCTGTCTGAAATACATGCAATTCCACTTAATGAGGACAGATTCATTTATGCTAAATATGGAAAGCAGAGGGGAGGAAAGCTGTTATGAGTTTAACGAACCAGATGCATATAGAGTATTTTGAGGCTCGTTGAAGGGCCTTGATTTGAAGTGATTGAAGACGCAGTCAATAGAAAGACGGCTTTAAAAAATGATGATATTTTTCTTTCCCGTGACAGGCATGAAGTCACAAATATGTCACATGTTTATTTATTCCGATGCCTGCCTCAGCTCTGCGTTTCATGTCACTACTACAACGTATCAATTCATAGTGAAAGTAGAGAGATTACTGGTGCTCAAGCTTTATATCTCTGGGGGGATTATTACATGGGAGTGATAGAAAAGCATATTCTTCTTAGGAGGGAATTTGACGACATACCGGCCTTCTCAGCCACCAGCCTAATTAAAGTGACCATCAAGGCATTAATTATTCTATGCTGTCAACGGGCAGTGGAAATTATATTCATTACCAATACATCATTTATTTCTGAGTGTGTGTCAGTCATGATTATCAGAGCACTAACTCCACAGTCCACTCTTCTGTACAAATGTGGCCCGGCTGTGAGAGGCTGTGATTTCATAGAGTGGGCTCTGTGCAGTTCAAAAAAGCAAATAATGCTATTAAATAAAAGCACAAGTGCTAAATAGTCTGCGTTAACATGTATATAAAATCACAACTTTTCAAAAAAATCACGTGGCTCATTTCTATAGGAAAGTAAAGGACTTCCAGTGACTTGTTGGTGACGTTTCTCGTTGTCTGGATACACAAAAATGCTGCATACTATGTGTCCCTTCCCAGTCATCGTACCTGTTTTCTCTTACCTCTCTTTTTCCTGTTTCTTAACAGCTCTCTATTACTGGAAAAAAGGCATCATATTGCATCCCATACATGCAACAGAATGCCTTTATCAATATACCGTATCAGTGCACTGCTGCTTAAGTGAAACCGGGTAGTTGATGAACTCTCTCTCCCCTCTCTCTCTCTCCAGGCTTTGTCAGGAGAAATGAGTCCCTTCCTGTGCAGTGGCAGCCACCAGGCCCAGAGGGACTGTCAGCCCAGTGCCCTTAACTGCTTTGTCGAGGCCATGTCCCAGTGCGTGCCTCCTATTCCCATCCGCCCCTGCGTGCTGAAGTACTTGGGCAAGACACACAACCTCTGGCTGCGCTCCACTCTGATGCTGGAGCAGCAGGCCTTTGAGAAGGGCCTCAGCCTGCACAGCAAACCCAAGCAGAGCACAGAGTTCTACGAACAGGAGAGCATCACACCACCTCAGCAGGTACTGGACATAAGCTTGTTTGACTCATTAGTAAAGCTGCTCTCGTTCAAGTTACAGTTCGATCACCGCAAATGTTTCACTTTTGTTATGCTGCCATCCACATTTTTTTTGTTTTGTACTTGTCTATAGGAGATTTTGGACTCTCTAGCAGAGCTCTACTCTCTGCTCCAAGAGGAGGACATGTGGGCCGGCCTGTGGCAGAAGAGGTGCAAGTTTCCCGAGACCGCCACGGCCATTGCCTACGAGCAGCATGGTTTCTTTGAACAGGTGAGAGAAAGCTTGAAAAGGAAAACCACTGGACACTTTTAAAACGTATGTATGTATGGTCTTACTTAGTATATACACTGTTGCCAGTTTATTGGGTTCACCCATCCTGCAAATAAATCCTACCTCCATGAAGGTGTTATTTAACTTTACGGGCTGTAATTTGTGGCGCTGTTAAATTATATTGCATTTTACTTGAGCGGTGTTTCTAATCTTACGTCCACCCCCATTTATATCAGTGAGGATAGGAAAAAGATGTTACATCGAGGCAGAGCAGATTGCACTGATGGATCATTTTATCAAAAAAAGCTTGTATTTAAAAATGTTTCATGTGTCTGTTAAGGCCCAAGAAAGCTACGAGAAAGCGATGGAGAAAGCTAGAAAAGAGCACGAAAGGAGCAACGTGTCCTCGGCCATCTTCCCTGAGTACCAGCTCTGGGAGGACCACTGGATACGGTAAGATCTTTGGATCCCAGAGGGCAGTCTTGTGTTACACATCAAGAGAACCAGCAGAGCACAACACCAGAGTGGATTTATTACTTTAATACCTTCATATATATACGGTGCGCCATTGATTGTTCAAACCAGATAAAATGCATTCCTTTCACGACACAAATTATATACAGCAGGGGCATCCAGAAATTTGAAGAATATAATGAACAAACTGAATTTCTGTTTGATATGTATATTTTTCCTTTATAAAAATCTGTCCATGTCACCTTTTTCTTTGCAGACCTAAATCTAATTTTTGTTCTTATATGAGTGCTGTTACTGGGGGAAATACGCGTCAGTCAGCAGGGATATTTCCTTCAAGTCCACTTTCGTTGTGATGTATCTGAATTAAATGGCTTCTTAATAACTTGCCACAGTCTAGGACAACCACTATATGCTCCCTGCAGAACCAAATGACTCTCCCAGTTGTACGCCTGCCTGTTAAAAACCCATTATTGTTATTTTACATAGCGTCCAGCTAACATTAAGTGTATTTTACCTCCAATATTTGGTGTGTTTTACCATGCAAATCATTCATAGCATTAACATGAGACACACAACTATATGGAAGAGAGTCAGAAACCTCAAGGGGACCTATGCAAATGTGAAAAAAACCCAGAAGGTATTTTAAAAAGCCCAAAAAATGATAACCAGTGAATTTATTATCCAGGCAAAAACCTCCCACAGTGACAGCTCCAAATGACGCACTGTGAATTGGACTAATGAAAAGGATACAAAATTATTGCTAAATGTTGTCAAGCACATTTAAAAAAGCAGAAACTGTTTAATAAAGTTGCCTAAACTTTTTCATCTCCCTTGTGTTCTCTTGTCCAGCTGTTCTAAGGAACTGAACCAGTGGGAACCTTTGACAGAATACGGCCAATCTAAAGGCCACTCCAACCCTTATCTCATGCTCGAGTGTGCTTGGAGGGTTTCCAATTGGGCTGCCATGAAGGAGGCGCTGGTACAGGTGAGGGGGTGTGCAGTCACCATGTAAAAAAATGTATTCATGTGAGGATATCTTCTTACATGCAAGCACCTACAAGCACACATCTGCACACGGGAGAGAGCTCTCACTGTCTTCCAATTGGTCGCGGTAACCCCCAACAGTTTGACAGTAAGAATAGAAACTAAAACCACGAGTTCTCACTAACGCAATCACAGACACAGTGGAGCCTCTAGGCTTGAACCCAGTGAACCGGAGCCTCGCCTTTTACTTTTTTAAATTTTATTCCTGGTTTCCGGTACAGTGCTGTATATTAAGCGCTGGCCTCGTGTCAGTGTAAAGTATAGTAACTTGATACCGGGACCCCACGCCCCCGGGGATAATGAGAGAGCTGGCCGTAAAGCTGTGGAAATGCAGTTGAGCTGCTTGCTCCGTTAATTTATTGGCCTCGTGTTTCCTAAAACAAAGTGTAGACGGGTGGCGAGCGCGTGATAGTACCTGACATATAACAAATACTCCTGCTTTGCTCTTTCAAGGAGACTTGGAACCAATCCATTGAGCCGCTCCGTCCTAAGGTGACACCTAATTAAATTGTCTGGATGGCAAGCGCCAACGCCGCTGTATCCCTTCCTCCTGCGTTTCATTCCTTCCCTTCCTCTGTGTGCCCATTTTTCTTTCTTTTGTCTCTTACTTCTTCTCCAACTTCTCTTCTTTACTTGCTTTTCGTTTTGGTCATCACTACCCTGACTACTTCCACTTCCACTTCCACCTTCCATCTCTTCATCCCTTCGCTCTGCAGCTCCAGTTTTTAGCGGCTAATATTTACGACAGCTGCGTGCGTGAATAATTACCCCGGCATCTGCTGCGGGGTGATTTGTTTTATGGTGGAGGAGAGGAGCAAGGCTTTCAGTCGCCTGCCCACCGCTCACCAGCTCAGAGGCGAAAGTCCAAATGTCCCCGCTTTCGATTAAAGCTGGCTCTTGATAAGGGCGGCCCTGTCTCCGGGATATTCATCAAGCGTCACCCCCGATAAGTGCGCTCTGACCGGTCACTGTAATTTTCTCCAACACCGGAGGAGCGTACACAAGTAAACACATATGCTTCCTCATTATGTTGCTCTTTTCCCTCTTCCTCTTTTTGGCCTCCTCACATTCTCACGCACTTATAAACACACAACAGCAAACCAGAGGTTTTGACGTAGCAGGCTCCCCTGGGCTATTGTTTGTTTAGTGTTAATGCACTCAGCGTTTTAATCAATAGCGGGGCCTTTTCCTTTCCTCCGTCGCCGTGTCGGACTCGTCAGGTTGATTAGTCATTAGTACAAAAGTCCTACCGAAACCATTCAGAAAATGAATTGGAAACAGCATATTGTTGTGTGTTTGTGCTAAATTATGCGAGGAAAAGTGTCATAGGTCCTTTCCCCTCGGATGTTTTCATTTAATTAAAACTGCCACACTCCCAACGCTATGAAGGCTGTTCGCTAAATCTGCTTGACATCATATGGACAAACGCGTACAGGAAAACAGCGCGCCACGTACACTACACAATTCTACATTTATTTGTGTTTATTCTTGAATTAATCTTTTTTTTTTAGCTGCAACTAACAGCTACTGTCTGTCAGCGAATCAGTCAGCTGTTCCCAAAAGTATACATTTCCCATGTACTGCTAATGTGTCATAACACAACATAGTTATAGATATTAAAGGAACAGTTTGTAACATTCAGGAGAATCTATTGGCACGAATGGAGTATATTTTTTTTAGTGTATAATCACCTGAAAATAAGAAAAGGTTTCGTTAGCTTAGAATGAGCCGTTTATATCTACATAGGGTTTATATCTACATACCAAACACTGGCTCTAGATAGGACCATTCGCATTTTCACGTTCCCTCCGTCGGCCACTGTAGTTCTCCTACACCCTTGGCACACGGGACAAGTTGCAGTTGGTTGCAATCTGCAACCGCACTGCTAAATGCCGTCAAATCCTACACACTGCACCTTTAAGAACCAAGAGAATAAAGAGAATTTAAAAAAAAAAAAATCTGTATTATGACCTTAAACAAGATATTCGTTGAGGAGATTGGCAGCCGTCTCAATATTTTCTTGTCATTTTATCCCGTGTGTTACCAGTATGGATTTTGCAGGGAAAAACTGGTGGATTGCTTCACAACATGAAACCGCGAGATGAAACAGTTTTCCAGCGCAAACACAAATAAAGCTTGATTTTCTGGAGACGGCAGATGGTAGAATAAGTAAAAGACCGATGAAAGAAACAAATTACAACACATTTATGCTCTTCAGATGAATGTGAAATAGCAAAAAAAAGTCCTATTTCCAACAGCAGCAGTGTTCATGTGAATCATCTCGACATGTGGTAGTACATTTTAGAACGCCAGATATTAAAACCCCTGCTGTTGCGAGACTTTATCCTCCTGATCACGATCTCATATTGTTACTGTAGTTATACCAAGGTGGTACGTTGATCTTTAAAAATGTTTATCAATTCCTACCTATTAGCCTTTAAAAACAAAATTTTTAAATAGTTGGTAATTCTGTTTTGTAGCCACAGACTTTTGCTGCTATAAATTAGTGTTGAAACATGGAAATTGACATTCTGTGTGAATCTCCAGGTGGAGCTGAGCTGTCCTAAGGAGATGGCGTGGAAGGTGAACATGCACCGCGGCTACCTGGCCATCTGCCACCCGGAGGAGCAGCAGCTCAACTTCATAGAGCGGCTGGTGGAGATGGCCTCCAGCCTGGCCATCCGCGAGTGGAGGCGGCTGCCTCACATCGTTTCCCACGTGCACACGCCGCTGCTGCAGGTCAGTGTTCAAAAAATGCATGATGAGTTTTTTTGTTTTTTTCCTCTGTTGAAAGGCTCAGGTTAGGCTGTCAGGAAGCCAGGATGAGTAGTGAAGGGAAGTGAGTTTATTGTGATAAGCACTTGAAGAGAGATGCATGTCAAGAGATCATCGGTAGCCCGGAGACGTCGTTGAGTAACGCTGATAACGGGCCCTCTATCTCCCTCTCTCACTCCATTTTGCAAAATTGAGATAGATGATTAAAAAAAAAAAAATCAAAAAACCTTTAAGCCTCTTTTGATTCCACTGCGAGAGATTACAATAGACAGGGGCAAAGATGAAAAAGGAGAAGGAGAAAATTGAAAAAGGTGGAGAGTGAACATTCGGTGGGGACAGAGAGAGAGAGAAGAAGAAGAAGAGGAGGGAAAGAAAGAGAGTTGGTTTAGAATAGCTGTAATTACTTCCCTGCCATCAGATAGCATTTGATTAAATACCTGCAGCAGAATTACATTTACATGATGAATGGGACGGTCTGAATGAAGGTTAGAAATGGGCCATCAGCTGATATTAACAGATAATTGTGAAAAATATTGTATTGCCTAATTTATTTTGTTTTGGGAGATTTGACTTCGGAGCGGGGGGTTAAGTCTTCAGCACAGCTCTGATTCACTACATTTATCTTTTCAAAATGGGTATTTGAATTGGGTGACTACGTTCTTTGTTATTGTGTGCGCGCGCGTGTGTGTGTTTTGGCGTGCGTCTCGCATATGTGCAGTCCAATTATTTACCCTAGCCGAGGGAAAACAAGCTATTTATTCCCCTACCCAGCCAAGCGGCCTGTTGTAAATCTCCATTCCCAACTCTATATCTCACATTCACGACTCCGTGAGCCTCGGAGAATGAGAAGCCCAGACTCTGCAAATACAGAAAGGGGCTCAAATACCATTTGAATCAAGTTATCATCAAATCCCAGCTCTTAGCAGTGACTGACGATCAATGGATTATCACCCACACTATCGATTATGAGGGTTGGCATTAATATTGATTGATGAGTAGTTATAATGGGATGATTGATTATATGCTCACAAAGCGGCTTTGGGCCGATCAATGGGGGCTTTTTTCACGGAATGAGAAAGAAGCCCTCGCTTATCATTTTCACATTTTCCCATCTCCTTTTTTTTCTGTGCCATATCGCAGCAGATTAGCCATTGAAGTAATGTAGGAAGACATAATGATTTTCCCCGCAAAATGATTTTGGTGGCATAAAAGAAATATGGACTATATTTCGAATGCAAAAATGTTGTTTCTGTGACATTTTCATTATATGATGTAGAAGTTTCTGCTACTAATTATTCAATTAAAATGGCCTGAAAAGAGGGAAATACAAATATCAAAATGTTTTGCTATAAAAGACAACGAGAAGACGTTTCTTCTTTTTCTCAGGGTTATGTTACAGATGTTCAGGTCTAGCTGTCCGTAGAGGTAAATGTGTTTGGTCGCTTTGATCCATCTCGTTTGTGGAGGCTTTCAGCTCCCAGGATTGTTGAGTATGAGCCTTAAGACAGTCACCTAAAGGAGGACAGCCGAAGCATTGTCTTCTGTCTTCATATCTGTCAATACAGTATACAGTAATAACAGTAACAGTCTTTTACTTATCATTTCAGTCTGTCTTTTCTCTTTTATGTTTTTCACTCTCTGCTTTTACCTTTTAGAGTAAATTCTTCCATTAACACAGCAGTCTCGCCGCACACTGTGTCTTTCTTGCCATCACCTTTCTTCTTGTTCCTTCCATCTATATCTCCTGATCCTTGTTCTCTACATCTCCCAAGTCATCTTTCTACCTCTTATAGGGATAGTTTGGGTGTTTTTGAAGTGGGATTGTGTGAGGTACTTATCCATAGTCAGTGTATTACCTACATTAGAAGGTGGTCGGCAAGCCCTCAGCTTGGAGAAGTAGACGGGAGTTACCGCGCGGAGCAAAGCAATGTACTGCTGTGGATGGGGCTGGCAGCAAAAAGTATTTTAGCCACCTAAAAAAATCAATATCAGTTTAAGTGTACGCTATATTTAGAATATTTCCACCACTTTACTATGCCGTCAGACAGCCCTTTCTGACGGGGGAACTGAAGCTGTTATATATGCTCTTTTCAAAGCCACCAGACTCCTTTTGACAAAAACAGTTGTATTTTACCTCGCAGGAGTTGCTGGTCTACCGCTGCCTCGATCGGGTTGGTTTGTTTGTGTTATTATGTGACTTAGGTGAATCCGAACTAACTCTTTAAAACACCAAAGTCACACAATAACATACAGACTAACCAGTCAAGGCAGCGGTAGACCAGCAACCCCCATATTCTGCGAGGTGAAATTACAGTTTTTGTCAATGGAGTCTGGTGGCTTTCCTGTCGGATAGGGCTGTCTGATGGCAAGGTAAAGCGGTGAAATATTTCGAAATAGCGTGCACTTAAACGGATATTGAATTTTTTTTTAGGTGACTAAAATATGTTTTACTACTGGCCCTGTCCACAGCAGTAGATTGCTTTACTCCTGTGCCCGTGCCCTATGGATAAGTACTCATACAACCCACTTCAAAACATCCAAAACTATCCCTTTAACTAAAACCTGATCTCCAAACACTCCATATCCACTTTCTAACCATGTTTCCAGTACCACCCTATCTTACTTTTCCTGGCCCTCCTCCTTTAAATTTATTTTCATTAAAGTCATTTAGATATTTTAGGGGAAAGTGTGCTTCATTTTGCGGCGCACCACACACTAAAGACAACAAGAAGCAATGGGAGAGAGATGAGCCTGAACTGCACCAGAGATTTTTAATGGCTCACTATGCACTAAAAACGTAGTATGCATGTAAAAACACCCTAAAGCAAGCACATCTTAAAACCGTGTTTGGTTCTGGAGCATCAACAGAACGCTAACAGAAAAAAACAATTGACATGAGATATAAACTTTTAAAGAAGTGACCAGTCACGGATTGATAGCAGATGGACACCATGTGTGTAATGCAGTGCAAACTAAGCTAAGAAATTTGGCTTCTATCATACATTTGTTGAGATGTGTAGACAAAATATTAAGAAGATTAAGTGCAGCTGGTGCGGTGTCTGGACCAAATCTTTGAAGCAGGCCTGGGAACACAAAATGTTAACTGTAAACAAAAAAAGTTAGCCATTGCAAGCATGAGAAGCATTTGGCTGCTGCTTCAGATCGGCCGACTTGCACGCATCATAAAAGTTTAAAGTCGGAGTCAAAGAGTCAAGTGAACGTGGCCGAGACACCCAGGGTACTGTATGACGGATACAAAAAGGTCAAGAGCAGATTTTCACTCCTAATTTCCCCCCCAGGCGGCGCAGCAGATCATTGAGCTGCAAGAAGCGGCCCAGATTAATGCAGGGCTTCAACCCGCTAACCTGGGCCGCAACACCAGCCTCCACGACATGAAGACGGTGGTGAAAACCTGGAGGAACCGACTGCCCATCGTCTCTGACGACCTATCCCACTGGAGCAGCATCTTCATGTGGCGCCAGCACCACTACCAAGGTACGACACACACTCTGAGCTTGAAACCAGTGATATTGAAACACATTTTTATGTCCACGTGCGTGGCTTTTTAGACATTACGTACACATATTACAGGGTGCCACTCTCATGCGGACACTCTCAGATTGCTGCTCAGGTTTCTGCTAGTTCCACGAAGGGGTCTTCTTTAAAAGGCCGCGAGTTGCAGAACCCCCTCAGGGTCTCTGTACATTTCCAAATGTCAGCTCGCTAAAGCACTCTCCCTCTCGCTGCAGGACATAACGCACACACACACACACACACATATTTACCTTGCTCAGTCCTCTCTCCCGCAGTGACTTTGAAACCATTCAGCGAGGCAGCCACTGCAAAATGTGATGTCTCAAGCAACTTGAGCTCCAACTCGCGCTGCGAGGCGCTGAAATAATGATAGCGCTGGTTTCTGCGGCACCGTGCCAATAAAATCCACTTCATTTATACGTGACAGCCTTCAAACTTATGTTAAAGTGAAATGGAATTTTTCTCGATGAAATTCATCGCCATGGCCCATTTACCGTTCAATACGTTTAGCGTCCCCAGTGCCCTCCACCGCATTATGACAGCAGAGCTTTCGGAGTTCATACTTCGCTTTAAGCTCTCCTCTTTTTCCTCACTTCTTCAAATATGACACTTGTATAAAGAGGAAAAAACATGTTCATTACTGTTTTGTGTTTCTCTGTCCACAGCCATAGTGACGGCGTACGAGACGAACACGCAGCACGATCCAAACAACAACAACGCCATGTTGGGAGTTCATGCCTCGGCTTCGGCTATCATTCAGTATGGCAAGATAGGACGCAAACAGGTACTGGTTTAGGTTTATAATCCCTTTTTTAGTCTCATAAATCCAAAATAAGTGTGAATCAATAAACAGTATTAAGTTGTTTTTCTCAGATTCCTTCATCCTTTTAATTGTTTGTGAAACCACATCACACTTTTTTCTCTCCCCAGGGTTTGGTGAACGTGGCTCTGGACATTCTGAGTCGTATCCATACCATCCCCACGGTGCCCATCGTTGATTGCTTCCAGAAGATCAGACAGCAGGTCAAATGTTATCTGCAGCTGGCTGGCGTCATGGGCAAGAATGAGTGCATGCAGGTAAGATGGAACAGGATCTTATTTCCTATACTGTATTTCCAATTATAGAATCACTATTGTCTATTTATTTATTTATTTGACCTATGCACTAAATATGGATGCATATGCAAGCATAAAGCTACCTGGCTCTTATTCTGCCCTTATTTCTATGATGTTTTACGGATGAAAACATACTTTTTCAGAAAATAAAAGCTTGCATTCAATGTAAGTGTGGTATCACCGTAAACAATAGTTGTAAGTAATTGGTGTAATCTCAATTAGGGCTGCAACTAACAATCATTTTAATTGTCTATTAATTCATATAATTATATATTATATATATATATAATTATATATATATAATATATAATTTTATATATATATATATTGTGTGTTAACAAGTGTGTTTGTCATGTTCAAAATCACTTGGTTTTATTCGCTTGTAAGTAGCTCATTAAATATTTTATTAGCAAAATCACTCTCTAGAAAGAGCACAAATCATTTAGTTTGTACCATCTAATTATGTGTGATCAAAACATGATAAATATATCGCACCCATGTAACACCTGCACCATAATGCAGCACAGCTGCAAGACATTTGGACCGCGGTAATGCATGCTCCAATTTGAAATAGGCCAGCCTCGACTGAAGAACAACACATTTGATGCATTTAGTGTGATTTAAGTACCTGGGTTGATTTTCGTCCGCTGTAGCTGGAGGCGTAGTTAGCGGTACTCTTGAGTGGGAAAAGTATTAAGTGTTTGGGGTGGCTCTAGGTGACAAGTTATAGCAGAGAGACTTATAAGAGAGTGTAACTCAGGAGCTTGCTCTTAAGCCCATGGAGTACTCTGATTAATAGAAGCAGTTCAGCTCACCACAAGTCATTAAAAGTGCCAGTAGACACTCTTCTCTCTCTCTCTTCTATCTCATCTCCTCTGGTTCTCTCTGTCTCTCCCTCCCGCTACACATCGTTTGTCACTGCAGCACATAGGGGACACCTAATCAGAGGCTCACCATAATGGAAGTTTAGTTCCCTTAACGCCTCTTTTCTTACTTCTTAATGAACACCGAGCAGTTTGTTTGTTTTTCACCTGTGATTATGGCCCTGTCTAAAACCAGAAACGTCGTGGTATCTTTTTTGGCGATTCCTCTCCCTAGTCGCCGCCGCCGAAAGTTTCTTCACTGCAGTTTGTTAAGTTAAAACCTCTATTGTTCACTTCCTTGTCTATTAGGGTTTGGAGGTGATCGAGTCGACCAACCTGAAGTACTTCACCAAGGAGATGACGGCTGAGTTTTATGCTCTGAAGGGCATGTTCCTGGCTCAAATCAACAAGTATGTCCATCAGTCATTGACTACCTTTCCAGCTTTGCACAACAATTTTTCACCATTTTCATTTTTTACAATCTGAATCCAACATCTGGTCTATCGTTGTCTTCATTTTGGTCATTATCACATTGTGCTCAAACTTGCGTGGGGTGGGTGTTTTTTCCCCTGTCAGGAAATAGAAGTCATATTTAATCGTCACTTCTCGCCTCAAGCTGACGCACCTCTGAGATAACGTTACTAGGTAACCCCCGTGACGTCGCTTAGGTGTTAATGCACATCTGTGTCATCAGTTTTTGACACTGTCAGTAATTTTGCTACAGGGGGTTGCCTGCGTAGCACGCAACTGCTCTCTCCATGCTTCACACACCCGCAGCCACACTCCGTTAACACCCTTTTTCCCCTTCAGCGCGCCCTTTTCGCCCGTCATCTTTGACGTGACACGGCGTCCTGAGGGGTGAAAGACAAATTGAGGAAGGCTTATTAAATGTATATGCAGCTCAATAATTAACTCGAGGCAATTTGCAGGAATCTCTGGGATCAGCAGAACTTGCCTCCACCTCAGCAGGGTTTATTGCAATCATTAAGTTCCCCCTACACCGGGGGGAGAATTAACAGCAGAGTGGGGGTTAGGGGTTGGGAGTGTGTGTCGGGTGTGTGCATGCGCAACCACATGTGCTAAGGATTTTGGGATCATTCAATTAAACGGGTGTCAGAGATTTGACAGTCTGTTGGGTGCCTGTGCTCCCGTTGAGCCGGGTAGTAGAAACTGTTAATGTACTTTAACACTGGCAAAGTGACTGAGGCAACCCCATTAAGTATTACTGGAGGGTCTTCGGGCTCCGACTCCCATAGCAATCAAGCTCCCATTTCTTAATCACATGCCAAAATGCCTTTTATAATAACACATTTTAATTGATTGGCTTGGGAGACACGTCACTATAAGTAAGCGGGAGAGTAGTTTTTGGAAGCACTCCTGAAATGGAGGTCCATTTACCAACTGTGGCTTCGGTAAGGCTTTTTTTCATTGACGGGGCCTGTCTGTCTCCTTGTTTTGACTGCAGGGTGTAGTGCGTCGCCGAACTGCCTCTTGCATCTTATTTATTAATCAAAGGCTGAAAGGTGCGCAACAATTATTCAGACTGCGTGCCAACGTGAGGTTAGAAGCCGCTTGGTGTGGCGAAAACGGCTGATGATTCACAATATATTTCCCTGTCAGCACAAATGGCGCAGTCAAAAAACTTGGGTCTCCTGCCAGATTCCCCCCCCCCCTTCTATTTCTTTGCCTGCTATTTCTGAATCGAAATACTCATAGTGTGACTTCTAGATTGCTGTAGCAGGATAAAAAAAAATCCCAAGGATTCTCAAGTTTATCAGCCTGCAGATTTCTCTAAGATGTAGCAATGCTCTTCACGGTCAACGGTTCGTATACAGATAAATATAGCCATTACACTGAGGCTTTTTTACCTCGCCGCGGCTCTGTCGCATCTGATAAAATAGGAAGACGTTAAGCTCATATGTCACCCAGTATTACACGGATTGATCTACACAGTATGATGAGGTTCCACTCGTATTACAATATAGCAAAAAACGCCTGAACCCTTGGTGACATTAATTCATGCCGGGTTAAATGCTTACTCTGTAATGCCGATGGGGAAAGGCCTTGGAGATTACAGCAAATGAAATATGGTGCTTATTGATGTGTAGTACATAATTCAGAATGTGATCATCATAATCTGTTTCTCGCACACTCCATCTTTCTCCTTTTCTTTGGCTCCTTCAGCTCCGCTCTCCGCGCCTGTATTGCATCCATCTCTTTCAACCCTCCCTACTTTGTATTTCCTTTCTGACTCCCCCTGTCACTCAATTGTACTTCCTCCTTCCTCCTTCACAAGCCAGCTGCCACCCCTTTGCTCACTTGCCCTTCACTTGTCTGTCCCTCACTCTTCGTAACGTTTCTCACCTTCCCTTCCTTCTTGTTTTCAGGTCAGAGGAGGCCAACAAGGCCTTTTCGGCAGCGGTACAGATGCACGACGTCCTGGTGAAGGCCTGGGCCATGTGGGGCGACTACCTGGAGAACATCTTCGTCAAGGACCGCCAGCTCCACTTGGGAGTCTCCGCCATCACCTGCTACCTCCACGCCTGCCGCCACCAAAACGAGAGCAAGTCCCGCAAATACCTCGCAAAGGTGAGAAGAGAGCTGGGAAGGAGGGGGGGGGGCTTTTTGTGTGATAAACCAGTAGCCTCAATCAGGCCTTTTTTTCCAGTTAGGGTCACTTTGAATTCCCTAGCTTCCTGACCCCATCCAGCCCGTACGTTATTGTTGCTGATGAAAAGAAAGACATTATTTTTTTAGCCCTCTCAGACTCTCACAGATACAAGCTGAGAGTAGTAATTTGATTGATTACAGTCCAGGGGTAGACAGTGTGAATGGGTTCCCACGGCGGATCGATGGCGGAGTGAAGGCCGTCCTCTGGCACGGGGGGGGTTAACAGACTAATGGCCTCCCCCGATGCTCCAATCTCATGACCCTCTATGCGGACTGACCTTTCTTTAGCAATCAGACCAATGCTACCGTACTTACTAGTTGAGTAAGCCCCGTGTGGGAGATAAAGAGGTGGACTCCTTGCTAACAAGCGTCCAACCTTCTCACACAGACACACACCGACTCATTCAATACAGCCCCTCCAGTCCATCCAGAAGTTAGCCAAGAAAGACCTCTTATTTCCTCTTAAACATGTTCTCCCCTTGTCCTAAAATGCTCCTAAATTGATATTAGAGTACTTCCTTGTTTATGAATGAAGCAGGAGTACATGAGTTGAAGTGGTGGCACTGTGTGTGTGTGTATGTTTTACCAATCAGCAACGGCCATCCCTGCAAACTCCACCCCCAAAGTTACGGTAGTTTCAGAATATTAGTACTTTCAAGTACTACCCCCCCGATCAGGGACATTTTTGGGGGGTAAAAAGGCCCCTTAAAATGTCCTTGGAATTTCATTTTAGATCCTGGTCCCTGCGGTCAAAACGTAAAGAGTTCCTCAAAAGTTTTTTTAGTTCTTGGGTAAAGTTCCTGCGGTGGAAACAGGGCTATAGTAGATAAAGCACTGCGACCTGCTGTGTTCAAGTGAGGTAGTTCTCAACATCAAAATCTGATGATCACAGCACAAAATTATGGCAAATTTAGGCTAATTCTTGTTAAGTTTTTGCTTCATTAAAACACTTTTTACTTTTTTTCTATCATTTATTAATGAGCTGGAGGTGGCTGTGAGATTGTACAAAAGGAATGTGCTAAACTGCCTGCTGGGTCTCTGCTTTCAAAAAGCCACACGAGAGAGAAAGAGATTAGAGAGACTCATCCAGAGAGCAAAAAGACCAGCTACCTCTATGTGTCAGCCTGGATAAATAATAAATACGGTCTTGCCACATCCAGTGTTAGCATTCGACATTACTATCATCATCTGTTCTAATAACGGCAGTGACCGGCTTCACATCCCAATTAGATGTTTTTCTTGTGACCCCCCCTGGTATTGTGCGGCTGAGCCTGGTTTGGCAGAGCTTAGTCCTGATGGGTGAAGGGAGATGACCAGTCATTATCAGTAATTACGCACAATCTGTGTACCCGGGTTGGCTCGCTGAAAAGAGCCTGGGGGGGTTGAGTGGGGTTAATGTCTTCATCATAATGTAGATGCACACACAAGCACACCAGGGGAGGAGAGATCACCTCCACATTGGCTCAGCTTTGATCATAGCACCGATTGCCAAGATGTACTCGTTCTTTGCTCTGCAGCCCCTCTCCTGCTGTGAACAGAGCCAGGGAAGCAGCAAGGGTCTGATTAATGATAGAGGCCTTACCTCTTGCTACTTGGTGTCTAGAAGTAGTTACTTTATTGAACATTTTTATGCAGCTGCCTTTAGACATTTGTTTGTTGTTTATTTCTTCCTTCTTTTCTTACCTGTCTCTCCTCCTGCCTCCTGTTTTTTTTTAGGTTTTTTTAGTATATGTGCTTCCTCTCAGCCAAAATCACTCTGTATCACCATGTCTCCCTCCATTGTAATGCGGTTGACACACAGCTACATGTTCCTCTCCGGTCCAGGGACTCCAGCAGCTTAGTTAACCTCCTCTCCTGCCTCAATGGTGTTAAAGCTGAAGTAGGCGAGATTGGGAAAAAAATCATGTGCCTCTGTGTCCGCCGGTGTGCTCCTAACAGCATCTGCAAGATTTCACAGACCGGAGGAAAACAAGCAGTCAGAGCTGATCTGAGGTCTGCTGTCCATCTGCTGTCTATGAGAGCCGGCTGTCAATCACTCGCAAACTCCGACCAAACGGTCAAACTAGGCAGCGCTGATCAAATATGAATCAATATTCTGTTACTGTAATGCATATTTCTCGCCTCAGATGTTTTCAGAATCATCTTGTAGTGCACTGTTTAGCTGTAAAATGAGAAAGTTTGTGTCGCAGGTAGATTTTTTAAAGCCTGAAAACAGAGCCATGAGGAGGTGTAGTTTTCTCTCAGAACACTTGAATTACAATATGCTGAAAGGTTATTATGGAATTTTTGCCCACTGATCCCAAAAATATACTCTCTACTAAAGCTTTAAATGCTGGATATCGCAATTTTTGGTTCCCTCCCGAAAAATACTAAGCAGGATGCTAGAAATCTTATACCAGGGCGTTGTCCGGTCTGTGACTTGTCCGTGTTTTCGTCTTAGAACTTTAACCCTTTCACAGTATGTTTTCAGTTCGTGACAGTTAATTGTAACCTTTTTTGTTCCCCTAAAAATGTCTTGTTCAGCATTCAGTTGTACTTAGCTCCACCCTCTCATGTCATTTCTGGTTGCAAGAAACCAAGATGGCGACGGCCAAAATGCCGAACTCGAGGCTTCAACACGGCAGTCCACAAAACAGTCTCTTTATCCACTTCTTGTATACAGTCTATGCTTGTGACCAAAGGTGACCAGGCCTTTGCTTGTAGAGCCCCCAGACTGTGGAACACACAGCTTATTGAAACTAAACACACCACATCATTAGCACCTTTTAATACTTTTATAAATATTTAATATGTTGCTGGGTTTTATCATCCGTCCTTTGCCATTTCATATATATATATATATTTATTTTTTTTTAACTTTATTTTATCCTCCAATATTTTCATTTTTTTACAATCCCTCTGTTGTTTGTATTTTATTCTATTGTTTTATTATTGTTTCTGTTTTTTAGTCTTCTGTTGAGTGGAAAGCACTTTGTAACATTTTTAAGAAAGGGCTGTATAAATAAAGTTTATTATTATTATTATTATTATTATTATTATTATTATTATTATTATTATTATTATTATTATTATTATTCTCACACTTATTGTGTTCTTGTTTCATCCGTAGGTGTTGTGGCTGCTCAGCTTCGATGACAAGAACACCCTGGCAGATGCTGTGGACAAGTACTGCATTGGAGTCCCGCCTATTCAGTGGTTGGCATGGATACCGCAGCTCCTGACCTGCCTGGTTGGTTCAGAAGGCAAATCTCTGCTCAACTTAATCAGCCAGGTGAGGCCTTTACAAAAACTCCCTATCCCAGAGCCAGATCTAGATCCCCATTGAGCTTAAGCCAACATGCTCCTGGTTTCTGTTTTCAACTTTTTTTATCAATGAAAACACATGTGAGACAGCTTTGACAAATAATCTTACCATTTAGAATATGCATGTCCCTCGTTGCCTTGTTGTTTTTTTTCATTTTGTCTTCTTCAGTTCCGTGTCTGGATGTCTGCTCCACCCATCAGTCATTCATATTTTTTTCCTGTCAACCATTTGGGGCAGCACATCTGGCTGGTGTGTGTGCATTAGTGCTCATGCACGTCTTTCTAATCAAGATAAATTAACTGCATTCACGCCAAAGTGGCCCCTCTCCTGCTTCCTATTTACCAAATTAGGCATTCAGATTCTTTCACTGTCCCTTTCTACAGCGATGTATTGGCTTCCACCACTCCCCGCTGAATTGGTTTTTAAATTATTTGTTCAAGAAATGATTATAAAGCTAATATCGTGCGCATCCGCACTGCGGGAACAGAGCTAGTAATTAAACCGAGGACTAATTTGCTTTGCTTAATGGAGTATTATTTCCGCACAATTTGAAGAGGGTGATCTTCAAAGAGTAGTCTGCTATAACAAACAGCCATCCTCTTAGCAGAGCAGGAATACTGTATAGAGGATATGAGAGAGAGAGAGAGAGAGTGTGGAGGAGGATAAAGAGAAGAGAGAGGGGAGAGACGGAGCTTTAGAGTACAAGTGGGCAGTGTAAGAGATTGATGTAATATCGTGGAAAGACAGACTAAGTGTGTGATGAAGTGATGGTTACTTTGGGAATCCTCTCTACTTTTTTTAATATGCAGATAAAGAGGAAGCATCACACTGATGGTTGGTTGTTGAGCTCATTAACAAGCTGGCTTTATTCAAGTTAGATGTTAAATAAATGGAACACAGCGGTACAAACATACTGAATCATTCGCATTCATGTTTTTATCTTAGATTTTTATATAACGCATTCATCTTGTTAGGTGTTTTATCTATCTGGAGCAGTGGCGGTATTCGAAAACTGCATACTATACTAGAAGTATGTACTGATTTGGCCAAAATGTACTATGCAGTATGCAAACAAAAGCATAATCTACAGTATACCAAAAAATGCCTGGATGTCATACTGATTTGGAAAAAAATCTCCAGTATGCATCGGACCAGTCTACCTTGACTTACTGTATCTCACAATGCAAAGCGCTAGAACGGTACAGTCTATGGTCACAACAACAGAGACCAAAAACAGCAATTTTTTTTACATTTTTCGTAGCTATTTCATCACTAGATTCACTTCTGAGAATATTTGAGGCGAAAAATCAACTGTGTCGATTTCAAATATTGGCAGTTTCACAAAAATTGATGGCAAATTGAACATTTGCGGCAATGTTCTCACAGACCCCGATATGAGCTGACTGGAGCTCTCTAAAGAGACCGGTCGCGAAGACGAGGGGCTTTTATTTCCCTTTTGACAAATGATTTGTTTACACAACACACAATTGTCCATTATAAAATTAACAGCAACCTGTGGTTATCTGCCTGTTTGGAGTTGAAAAGCTCCACAAACGCCGGCGGTCGTAGCTCGCTCGCCAGCACTCTCAGACCCCGGCTACAGAGCAGCAGGCAGTGGCGAGAGAAGAGGCGAGGGAAAGAGCTTCCGAGCTGACGGGGCAGAAAGATACAGCATGAATCTTTTTTTAACATTAGTTTTAAACTGACAAAGTAATACACTCTCTGATATTTGTAGGGATATCATTCCACCGTGCTGAGTACATTTTTTTGGAGCAATGTTTTATATTTACAAGTCTCCCCTCTTTTATGATCCTATTTGTCTTACTTCACCATGAGCTGTTTGAATAAATGGTTTAAAGTCGAGGAGCTAATCCATGCCGTATATTATAAAGTAAACACTGATCATAAACACAAAAAAATTCAAAGCTCAATAAGTTGTGTTTTTCGATAATATTATATTAATAATAATAGTGGTAGTTTGTTTGTTTCTCCAGTGCTTTCAGAGCTCATTTAAAGGGCAAAGCCTGGCCCAGCATACTGCAAAATATATTGATGTAACAGTCATACTGTTGTATACTGTGCATGCCGTACAGTATGTACTAAATACTGCATACTGAGTTTGTTAGTAGTATGCAATAGGCGGTTTTGAATACAGCCAGTGTTTTTCAAATGGGGGTACTAGTACCGTTAGGGGTCCTTTTTGAAGTACTGCATGGGGTATGGGAGATTTTTTTTAAATGTTAATTTAAAAAATATCAGTCATGCATAATTCCTAAATTAATTATACTCTAATGTTTTCATAAAAATTAAGTAATATAAATGTAAGTTCGATAAACAATATTCCTATTTTCAGTGCAATCGTTAACTGCCGTAAACTGTCAACTGCCACAACAAACGCTATCACCTTTAGGATTACCATTTTTTTTTTTTTTTTACCATTACCAGTTCCGTTTTGCGCTGGTCAGGTGGTTCTTGGCTGAAAAAATATTTCAAAGGAGGTACATTATTGATAAAAGTTAGAGAGCCACTGATCATTTAAACAGGACACATGGTTGTTACCAGGCTCAAAGTTGTGACCTCTTAGTTACAGTTGAGTCACATAAAGCAGTGCCCTGCCCCTGTCTTTTGCATGTAAATGAATGGATGTCAATGGGTGACTGATTGTCGAGATTCTCCATCTATGGAGATCCAGTCCTCCCTTTGGTCTGCCTCGTCACCTCGTGATGACTGAAGGGTAAAAGGTTAACACCCTTTTCTTCTTCCTCCTTTTTTTCATGTCGAGAGAAAACCGCATTTTAATGCACGGCAGCCTTTGTCTCTGCCGCTCGCCTGAATTATTTAGAGTTTCTCCGCAGCGGCGGGATGTTTAAAAAACGTATGTTGAAATATTGATGAAGGTGAGGAGAAGAGCGCCTGGGGGCAGGCGGGAAGATGAATCAGAAGTTAACAGAGTATCTCAACAGCCCTCCCCGCGCCGGCTCCCACACTCTCTCTCTCTCTCGCTGCCTCCTGCTTGTCTAGCGCTCGCCCTCTTCCCCCCTCGGCCCACCTCAGCTTCGCCAAAATGTGACATTTCTTATCTATCTTCCCATTAGCGAGCTGATCTCTGGTACCTCCTCTTCCTCTCTGCCTTCCTTCCTTTTTCATCTTTAATGCTGCTGTTAGCTGCCACTTAGAACTCCCTCTTCCCGTTACTTCTGAATCTAGTCCTTCGCTTCTCATCTCAATAGGGTGTTTTTCTTTCTTCTCTGTTTTTTAAGCACTTTGAAAAGGAGGGTCAGGAAACTGACACATCTGCTGAACATGCAATATATAAAACTTTAAAATATATGAGAAGGCAAAGTGCAGAATATTTTATATGTATAGAGTGACACAAATGCGCCTCAACTTAATAAATCTGCCGTGGTGTGTACACAGTTCCCATATACGTGTTCACAGATATGGGTAGTTTATACATTTCTGCAAATGTGCAGGAGGCGGAGGTGACAATAACTTATTTAGAGTGGCTTTTTTGTACTGGAAGCATTGTACAGATTACTGTACTTTAGCCACAAAAGAGCAGTTAAAACCTTTTGCTGGTGGCTGAAGGTGCTCCATAGCTGCATTAGCTCACCGCTGGGGAAGTGGAAAGGCTTTTCCTACATGCAGTTCAATTTGATAGCAGTTTTTTTTTCATTCTTCCTCTTTGTATCGTATCCAAGGCTTAGACCTTCAACAACAGCAGCAGCAGCCTCTTTCAGCAGTTGTTAATCCCATCTGTCTCCCCTGCCTCGGTGCTGCCTTTACAGCACACCACCGCTGACTCACTGTCCATGTAGAGTTGTGAGTTATGTGGATTGAGGGAGCTGAGTTTCTTGAAGAGACCCGCCGAGATCTGGAACAGCTCTGTTATTAGTCCACTCCAACTAACGGCTAACTAGAGCATACGGTAGTTTCTCTACCGTATGCTCTAGTTAGCCGTGGGCAGACCCATTCTCATCGTCGGCAACTTTAAACCTGAGCTGGTTCTCGTGTAATCTTGATATGTGCAGTTTAAGAATCCCTCTGAAGACATGAGCTAGATGTCAGAGGAACGTGGATAGAGTCAGAGGGAAGATTAGAGGTTCCAAAATCCATTTAGCCTTAGGCTGAAGTATGAAAAAAAAGCTTCTTCTCTTTCTTTCTCTATCTCTATCCTATATGTATATCCTCCTCCACCACCATCCATCCTCGACCCACTTTTAGTCATATTGAACTCAGTTTTGTCGTCGAGACGTGGAGGGTATCCCTTTCAGCCCTGCAGGCGTATAGAGCGTCTAGAAGGGATCAAGTGGCGATGTAATTGCAGCCTATGAAATTGTGCTCTGAGACCTGAGAGAACCTTGTGGTTTGGTCTTCCACCAATATCCAGTGGGCTGAAAGCCAGGCTCGCTGATCTCTCCCACCTGGAATGTCAAAAAAAAAGAAAATCTGTTTTTGTTTTCTCCAACCTGCTTATTATTCTTGTACTTTTAGTCATCATTTATAAAAAATGTTATTCACTACAACAGGGTATTAACCTTACCCGCCAGATGGTTTGGTACACAGAATCATCTGAGAAACTGTTTGGAAAAGGGCAGGCACTTTGAAAATGTACTTGGCAGGTGATTGGATGAGCCATCTGTCAATCAAACTCTTGCAGAAGCCAGTCGGGAGAAGAGCAAAAACATGTTTTTCCATCGAGAAAAGCCTTCAGTGCCGTTCTTTGCTCTTTTTTTCAATGAAGAAATACTCTCCATTTCTGATGCTATTGCAGCATCTACGCTAACCTTTTCGAAAGCCGCCATTGTTGTTGAGAACGAACTGTCGACCTCACCATGTCACATCACACACACCCAAGTCATGCCCCTAGTTTCCAGTAGCTCCTCACAGGACGCTGATTGGTCTGTGGTCTGGCTTGCCGTACACAAACGCATTACTAGAAGCCTGACAAGATGGATTTTCGTGTGATATGGCAAAGAGGAACGTGAGTGATCAGACAACCCCATACGTTTTAAACAAATTTCCAAGTTGGCCATATTTTCTAAACCAACGAAAAGTAAGCATATCCAAAATGTTGATTGTAATCTGTCATTTATTTATACATGTTACGCTCAGATTAGGATTTAAGACCACTACCACTGGAAATGTTCAAAAAAGAAACGCTGTGTTTTACCTCTGCTTATATGCTCTATTCTCGCCTCTGTAGAATTTAAGGGAGCTTTGTCACAGCTCATGTTTTACCTTTAGGCTCTCGCTTTGTGCAGTCACAGTGATAGCCAAATGTCACACACACAAATATATCAGTGTCGAGTTGAGTCTACCTCTCTCATTCAAAGGGGTGATTCCTTCACAATATCTGTGTGCGACGTGTCGCAGTGGTTGCCCTCTCATGTATTAGAATGTCATTTGGTGACAAGTGTGGAATTGGTACTGTAGCCACATAAAGGGGGCGTTCTACTTCATGTTCAAGACGCTTAACATATTGCCATCTGAGCTTTGCAGTGCTACATGAATGGATGGTGAATGAAAGAAACCTTACAGTGGGTGAATTTGCCTTTACTTATCAAGTGTGTTTGTGCATCATTCTGTAAAGGAAGACTGACCTGCCGAATGCTGTCACACTGGAGTCACATGACTTGGACTCAAGTCAGACTTGAGTCACAAATTTGATGACTTTAGACTCGACTTGACAAAATAAGAAAACTCCTTGCAACACGTCTTGGATTTTAACACCAGTGACTTGTGTCTTCACTTGGACTTGAGCCTTTTGGCTTGAAATTACTTCCCCAAAGCCCAAAGATTAAAAAGTATGTTATTAAAACAGTGTGTGCACGAAGGCGATCAACTGCCCGATACCGGAGGTAACTCTAACAGCGTCGGAGGTGTTGGGTTTATTTACTTTTTAGAGATCCTTTATTGGTTTGTTTGGGAAGAGGATTTACTCATGGGGAAATAATCTATAAACTGGATCTCTATCTTTTGTTGTTTATTGCCGAATCCCCAAAAAGGTGGTGTTTTTCTGTTGAACTCTAGACTCTTTATTTTTGGTGAATATTATTGGGATTTGCATTTGATCATTTAACAGTAGCAGGAGAAAACTATGAAGAACTAATGTTATGTTACTGAGCGGCAGTTGGCGCCAGTTACTCTGGTGACTAGCGTATTATGACTTGTTTAGGATTTGAAACTCAAAGTTTAGGACTTTGGACTTGAGTGCAAAGACTTCAAACTTACTTGTGACTTGCAAATTGATTACTTGGTCCCACCTCTGCTGTCATATTATAAAGTGAACCATGTTTAGTGCTCAATCTGCTCAGACCAAACCATAATAAACTGAAGAAGAGAAAATATCTACCAAGTATGCTGGTACGGTAGCTTGCTAACATTCTTTTTTGAGAAACATTGGTTTTCAATTCATTTCTTGATTTAGTAGAAGACATTTTCAGCGAAAACCGAATTTTGATTTCATAAAAACGATCTAGCTCAGATGCCGTACGACTAACTAATCCTACCTTCTCAATGAACTGCGACCTGAGACCCGATACATAAATCATACATACACCGCGCTGAATTCACCTGCAGCATTGCTTATCAAAGGAGCTCTACTACTCCACCAAGTTTTTGAGTTGATTTTGCAATGTGTTCAAAAACTTAAAGTCTCTTATGTTCCGACTTCAACCATTAAGCCTTCCGATGTTGTCGGTGACTTTTCTTGAAAGTCTTGAGGGCAATTTCATCATCAATCACAATTCAGTTTTGTAATTCAGCCATGACATGTTTTTAACTTCCCTAACTCCCCTGACTCAAAGCTTCAAACACTCCCTCTGTTACAGCAGAGGTCTCTGGCTGTATCAGTATGATCTCTCTCTCTCTCTCTCTGACACACATTCACTAACGGTATCTCTCTGTCCCGCTCTCTCTCTCTCTATCTCCTCCTCTACCTCTGTGTGCTCTCGCTTGCTCTCTCTCTCTCTCTCCCTTGTGGTCCTGAGGGGGAGTCTTTGAAATGTAATCTGTGACCCTCTTTTATCTGTTAGGTGGGACGAGTGTACCCCCAGGCTGTCTACTTCCCCATCCGCACCCTTTACCTGACACTCAAGATCGAGCAGAGGGAGCGCTACAAAAGTGGTAAGTAAACATGGTAGTGTGTTGCCTCTTTACCACGCTATGAACATTAAAAGTCTACTTCCACCATGCATGTACGTATAGGTATACATGTACATAGAACTTCCTCCAGTGTTACTCTGGACCCGCCCATCTGTTTAATCTGTACTTCAAGAAACTGTAGAATTCGCTTGTTTTTTTTTCTCATTCTTACCTCCTCTCCTTCCCCAGATGCATCTGGACAACAGCAGCCCAGTTCAGTGGGGGCCCAGCCCCACTCGGGGGCCTCCGACCCAGGCCCCATCCGAGCCACCGCCCCGATGTGGCGCTGCAGCCGGATCATGCACATGCAGCGCGAGCTCCACCCCACCTTGCTCTCCTCCCTGGAGGGCATCGTGGACCAGATGGTGTGGTTCAGGGAGAACTGGCATGAAGAGGTGAGAAAAGAACAAAAGGTGTTGGTTTGTATGCGTGTCAGACTTGTGTTTTTTTTTTTTAGTGGATCAGATGGTGAGAAAATAATACAGCTGGTTTGTGAGGATTTTCATGCATCTGTGCAAAAGTGTGAAAGCGAGTTTGGAGTGCACATCTTGTGTGTGTCACGCCACCTGGTCAACCAGACGACCCCCCCCCCCAGTCTCTCTGGTGGGCCGACACATCTGTTTAGTCAAAGGTGTTTTCCTGATTTGTCTGACTGTCTTAACATTCCCGGACTGAACTAGTGTATGGTGGAAGAAGTGCTCAGATCTTTCACTTTCACTTTCAATAAAAGTAGAAATGCTGAAAAGTCTAAAAATACTCTAACAAGTAAAAATCCTGCATTGAAAATGTTACTTAAGTAAAGGTATTTAAGTATAATCAGCAAAATGTACTTAAAGTATCGAAAGTAAAAGTACTAATTATGCAAAATGGCTCTTTTCACAGTGTTATATTATTATCGAATATTAGATTATTCTGTTTTTGTCACTAATAAATCCATTTTAATGTTGTAGTTCATCAATGTGAAGCCAATTTTAGATATTACTATATTTACTACTGTGTAGATCAGTATTAAAGTACTGCATCATATATGTTTTTTGTGAAAAAATACAACATTTCCCTCTGAGAGGGAGAAGAAATATAAAGTAGCATAAAATGGAAATACTCAATTAAAATACAAGTACCTCAAAATTGTACTTAAGTGCAGTACTTGAGTAAATGTACTTGGCAGAATTGCCATGTACGTTTCAGATGAAAGATTAATTATTTCTTGCCCACTATTTTTCTTCAATCCCTTTTTGTTGAAGCACATGTCGACTTAAATCATCCATTCGGCCAGCAGCGTTTTTCCCCCTCTGCTAATTGTACGGATGTCAGTGCAGGACACGATCGTCCAAACTGATGCTCTGTGCTGCTTGCAAATTGTTTTAGCCGTGCTAGGCAGAATCCACGCAAAGGTAGCCGGTCTGTGGGTGAAAAGAGGTAGCAGGAGAGAAGACTGAGACAGGTGATGGATCGGTGCGGTGAGCGTGTAGGATGGGGAAAGGGATTTAGGGCCGGAAGTTTGTTGGTGTGTGTGTGCGTCTGTGTGATTATCTGTGATGGTCTGGGGCAGCTCAGCAGCAGCTGCAGCCTCTATGCTTCGTTCCACCGGGCACACAGGGGCATGCTATGCCGCCACCACCTTCCCTCTCTCCCCCCCTTTCTTTGGCTACTGTATAACATCATATCGCTGCACCTTTGTTCCTGAAGAAACTTGTGTGTCTCTATTATTTCTGCTGTGTTCATCGAGGACTTTTGAGTTTTAAAGTATGTCTATTTGTCTGGAGATCACTCTCAACAGATACAATTAAAAGTTTCCAATTGGAGAAAAATGTTGCTTTGTATTTAGTATTGCCACATGTATAACGTTTTCTCATTATTTATTTCCCCCTCCCTCTCCCACAGGTCTTGAGGCAGCTCCAACAGGGCCTGGCTAAATGCTACTCGGTGGCCTTTGAGAAGAGCGGCGCCGTGTCCGACGCCAAGATCACGCCGCACACGCTGAACTTCGTCAAGAAGCTGGTCAGCACCTTCGGCGTCGGCTTGGAGAACGTCTCCAACGTCTCCACCATGTTCTCCAGCGCCGCCTCCGAGTCGCTCGCCCGTCGGGCCCAGGCCACGGCGCAGGACCCTGTTTTCCAGAAGATGAAGGGACAGTTCACAACAGGTTGGTTGGCTTTTACAAATAAACTCATGTGGCTGTATAGACATGGGAGCAAAAGAGAACAGACAGGGAGAGAAAAACAAGCGTTGGCGAGCCCTTTCATTTTGAGGTTGTTCTTTACAAACACCTGCTCTCTTGTCTCCTGTGTTTACTTTTTGAACTTTGTTGTTTGTTCACTTTAGTTTCACGGCGTCAGCCATGTTAACTTTTAGTATTGCTGCTTCACCTCTTTTCGAAGAGACATTAAAAAAAAAAAACGAAGCGTAGGTTTTCAGGCAACCAAAAAAGCAGTTTTGTGAGTGTTTGACAAGGTGCGACAATTGCCCAGGTAGCAACACCAGCAGCACCTCTTAGCTATTCTCCCTAAAGCCTGACATCTGCCATCAGCAAACCAGAGCAGCATTCGTGTTACTGTATGTCTACACCAGTTTAAATGACGAGACAGCTGCCCAACTGGCCTCTGTAGCGATGTATTGAACCGTTGTTACAATATATATCTGTGTCGCTCAAATCGGCGCTATCAGGACAGACTGTTGCTCGGAGCAGCTGGAGCTTTGGTGTTCTGCAATATAATTAAGGTTTCCAACCAGATGATTTGATTTAGGGGTTGGAGGTGATGACTGGTCAGAAATAGGTGTGTGTGTGTGTCAGTTTATGTCTTTATTACACTGTGTGTGTGTGTGTGTGTGTGCACACGGCACGCCCACGCTGCTTTTGATTATACACCAGTCAGCTGCATTTCTAATCTAAGCTGGTGCAGCGCTGTGGTGATGATCTCAACAAGCACAAAGCCTGTCACAGGTTTGATGAAATACAGCAGACGCCTTGTGAGTGCTCTTGCCTCAGCTGAAACTGTGAAATGGTTGAACTCTGTTGTAAGAGTTCAGTCCTTTTAGTCTCAATAGGGGGGTTAGAAGTCTGTAAAACATTATTTGTTATAGCACATCTCTACTGAAACTGTAATGAAATTATTTTATTTCTTGGCAGCTTTTTTATCGGGGTGAAATGGATTCTCAATGCAGGTTTTTATAGACTTGTAGTCCGGCAGAGGGCCGAGTAAAATGATTTTCTCCATATTGGCAGCTGGGCAACTTTGGCCAGTTTATATTGAAATGTAAATGTAGTGTAAGCCCAGTTAGACTAAGTACCAGCAGCCACCAGTAAAGTGCTGCTTTATTGTGGTTCGAGCTGGAAGTCGCTCCTACGCTATTTATCCTCTTTGTCCGGGAACCAAGCGTTGTTTACGGGTTGCTCGCTCTACCGAAAGTGAAGTATAGTATAGCTCATAAAATATTGGTAACAGGTAGGCGAATTAGAAAATGTACTGCTACTAAAGCTACTAAGAGATGAAACACTTTACTCCCTGCCTGTTATATGTTGGTTCAAAACAATTCCAGAGAAGCTATTATGTTCTCATTCATTGGGGAGTAGAAATTGGCAATGAATTACCAACATAAACAACGGTCGGTGTTGGACTCCAACGTGAGACTACAAATTCTACACTAATGTCTCATGACCCATCGACAGTGTGAGTTATAGACAGTATGTTGCTTGTACCTTCAAATTGAGTACATTTTTTTAATCCTGAAGCCTCAGAAAATTCCCAATGGCACTTGTTCTACTTCACCGGTCTCTGAGGTGTTGTACGCCGATGTAGCATCAAAGATTAAGAGTTGGAAGACACTCGGCATTGAGAGGCTGTTCTGTGATCCATCCCCCCGTTTTGGATTAACACATTGCGAAAGCAAATCTTTCTGTGATATTCATGTGTATGCTTGTAAGGTAATGATGAAGCCTCCAGTCATTTTGGCCCGCGTGTTCAGATTCATATGCGAGCTGAGGAATCCAACAGGACAGGTGCAGTTCTGGTTTAGCCAAGGCCCCCTCTGAGACATTTTTTCTCTAAACAATCATTCCCCTGTTTTTTGGAAGCCACGTGTCTTGTTTTCCTCGCATTACATAAGGGAGTTGAACCACAGTTCACTGGACCCCGGTTTAAACAAGGCCCGTCTGCAGCTTCCTCAGCTTTCGGCGTTCAAATAAACCCGACTCTTTTCTCACTCTTCTGCTGCACATACATGTTTGCTGAATTACACTCACAGTCTCTCCTTTTTATTGCGTTTCCACACAGCCAGTCCTCCCTCCCTCCCTCTCCTTCCTCCTCCCCCGCCCTCCCTCCCTCTCTGCTCTTCGGTCTCTCCTGTGCTTTTCCCCTCCACTGGTCCTGAGAGTGGCCAATAGAGCTAATGTGTTTGGCCCTGGGATAGTGGAGGACAAGGACTGCGAGTGAATGAAAAGCAGCTCGGGAAAAAAAAAAAATGATCACCTGACGCAAAGAGAAAAAAAAATAAAAGCCATAATAAGGTTGAGCCAGAGCTGACGAGCATAGAAAATTACAGAGAGGAGGCGTATAAAAGATGGAAGAGAGGAGATTAGCGCCTAGAAAACAATGGGAATGAGAGTCTGAGAGGAAACATGAAGACAGGTGTGATGGCATTAGCGAGCAAAAGCACGGGGCCGACTGAATGAACAACACAAACAAGAGCGAGGGAGACTCGGGGGCGAGCGCCGCGCCGATGAATCTTACCAGATGTTGCGGTGCCAGCTGTGCTCACGCAGCCAGGCATCACCGGGGCTTCTGCGTCGCAGGGTGCCCGCCGACCATCGCTACCCAGCTGTCCCCACGGCGTCGTGGGAGCAAGGCCCGACAGAGACCGAAACCACACAAGCCTTCCAGAGCGGAACAAACAGGGTTTACAGAGCTGCTGAGCAGCCAAGCTCCCATTCCCCGAACCACGTTAGTGGCTCACTCGCTTTCACAGGGTTTGTGGGCCGGAAAATATGGGTTTATGTGTGCACATATAACATTTGGCAGCAGGGAGGCATTCAAATCCAATTACGGCGAATGCTATTTGCATGAGTTACTGTTTTAGCGGTGGATCTGTTCCAGAGACTTTTGTCAGAAACGCTTTTTTCTGAAAAAAAAAAATTCACAAGTTTCCTGTCTTTTTAATTCTTTTCCTATTAAATAGTAATTTGTCATGCTGAAATGACATTTACCATAGTTAAATGTAACTATAGCAATTTGGCTTAGCACCTACGTACCTTCAGTCGGTTGCCAGTCATAGCTTTAAAATGTGAACTTCCCCCTCTACGTTCATACACGCTGCTGTGACGACCTCTGATACGCTCCAAACTTCAGCTCACACAATCAGACACAATAAAGTTGAGCTGACTCCATCCCCCCACCGCACACAATTCACACAATCAGAGTCAGGAACAGGGAAGTGAGACATGAGGGAATGAGAGGTGGCCCACCTCCTGAGTCTGGATCCATAATTTGGTGCAGAAGTGTCGATCCTCCGCTGTGGTCTGTCAGGTAGGGCACACTGCCAGCCCCCCGGTTTCTACACACAGGGCAGAGTGCAGCCCGGCTACTTTCCACACCACACTCTACCTCTCAGCATCCTATTCCCCGAGCTAGCTGACGGAGCAGGGGTCAAAGATGAGTTCAGGGGGATTGAAAATAACTCTCTTCTTCTCTTGCACACACAGAGCATCCCTGTATGTTCTCTCAGAAACAGGTTTAATATGGTCACCTATATTAACTGTAATCTGAGCTCAAAAACAAGGTGAAATATTGGTTATTAGATGTTTCAGAAAAAGGCCTTTTGTTTCTTATGTTTGAAAACATTTTGACTACTTTAAATATTCAGGTATTTTTAGGAGTTGTCATAACTTGCGTCTTACGTGCAGCCGTCTGCAGATTTAAACAGGTTTATATCTGATAAAGATGGAATGATATTACTATATTGGCTTCACGGCAGCGAAGGAGCTGCATCGCACGTCTCGCTTTTCTCTATTTGTAAGCATTATACACTTTTACGGTGCTGAATTGTTGTCGGGGTTGCAATTCCTCAGGACTGTTTCAATTTTCCCTCCGCTATCGAGGCAGGTGAATTGCAGGCAGACTGATGGCGAAATAGGGCCACTCCGAAAAGAACATTGGCTGTTTTAAAGGGCTTATTTAAAGTATTAGGAGGTCTCACTCTGGGAGAGATTGAACAGGTTTGAAATGGCAAGGCCTTGCAGTTTCATGGATTCATTATAACAGGCGGCACAACAGGGTGTACTGAAATAGGAGGAGGTAGGTGTGTGTGTGTGCGTGCATTCATGTTACAGAGATGTCCTGAGGGCTTTACTCCAAAATGGAAAACCTGCCTGGCTCACTTCCCCCTCCTTCCGTTGTTATTGCCGCTGCTCATCACAATATGTTCTGTGCAATATGAGTTGTGACTTGAAACAGGAATTTAATACTTTAAGACTCTCATTTTTTATAGCTCTAATTTAATCAGCTCCCAGCCCTCCACCGGGGAGTTTTAAGTCGATAGAGCAAACAGTTCTTGTGCTGCCAGCCTGCAATGAATAACTTATCCGTGAAGTTCCCTTAAGCAAGGCACTTCACCACACTGCTGGAGTGGCCAACAGTGCAACACAATATTTAGAATGGACATTTCCCAGATGTACATTTGTGTAGCCACTGCCCTCCCCGAGGCATCACTGTGGAAAAAACAAGGTGCTCTTAGTCCGTGCTACTGTGTAAATAACGGTAAAGCAAATACCCAGATCTCACTTTAATTAATCTTAACCATTTCAAACCGGCCTTGCAGCGTTCGCATCGAAATGCCATCTTGACCAATAAGCTTTTCAAACGTTATTCTCTTTGATTCTGTTTATTTCATGTTCTATTTTTCTTTCATCATATTTGACTCAACTTTTGAGTAACCGTCCCTTGTGCGTTTTGCTGCTTGCAATGTGTTTTAACCCCTTTCTAGTGTTTTATTTGGCAAGGTTACTTAGAAAACACATTGGTATTTATAGCACTGGTCTGGGAGCGTAACGCTGCAGGGGAGGTGAGAGGTCGAACACACACAAAAACACACCTGGGAGCTGCCCACCACTGTTACAGTCTTGTAATGTTGGCGGCTGAGAGCAGCTCCACTGGAACAGTTATGGGGTTTAGTGTCTTGCTGAAGGGCATTTTGAGGGTAGTTGATTAGGGAGGGGAAAAACACATTGACTCCCCCTGTCCAGACTTTCTCAGCTAGCTTTTAGGATTTCATCTGGCCACTTACGAATCACTGGCAAACCTGCATCTGCTTTGGTATAGCTGTTGTTTTCTTCTTTTTCTCAATTGTAGTGTCGCATTCTGCTTGCAGTCCCTGATACTAAATCATTAAAGTCCGGGTCATTTGAAGCGGGGTTGTATGAGGGTCATCTGGGGTCATCTATCTACAATAGATGTCAGTTGGCACGCAAAATCTGTTTAAGCCACCTAAAAGAAAGGCCTGCCTAAAACGAGACAGCTATACTGTCTATGTTTCCGACGGGGAACTGAAGCCGTTATCTATGCTTTCGCCAAAGCAACCAGACTCCATTGGGAAATAAAACCCCTGTAATTTTTACATGGCAGAACTCACGGGTTGCCGATCTACCGCTGCCTCGATCGGTTAGATTGTTTGTGTTATTGTGTGACATTGATTAGTTTGAATTCACCAAAGTCACACAATCCTGTCTGATTCTCCAAACTGGGGGCGTGCCGACTGTCATCTACTGTCGGAAATACACTGACTATGGATAAATACCTCATATAACCCCACTTCAAAACACCCCAACTATCCATTTAAGTCCACAAAGTCATTTGATGCATTTTGTTTTTTAAACTCCCCTCTTGTGGAGATGGACAGGACAGGTCGGGAGACACTTGGATAGTTGGGGGGAATGAGGAGATGAAAAGGCCAGTGCTATAAGGTAGATTCATGTTGTAACAACTTTTCACTTTGCGCCCCTACCAGACTTTGACTTCAGCGTGCCGGGCTCCATGAAGCTTCACAATCTGATCTCCAAGCTGAAGAAATGGATCAAGATCCTGGAGGCCAAGACCAAGCAGCTGCCCAAGTTCTTCCTCATTGAGGAGAAGTGCCGCTTCCTCAGCAACTTCTCTGCACAGACGGCCGAGGTGGAGATCCCCGGGGAGTTCCTCATGCCCAAACCTACACACTATTACATCAAGATCGCAAGGTAAAGGACCTTTTTACACAATACCTTCTCTATGGCTGATGAATGTAAGAGGTTTATGTACTTTTGCTGCCTGTGGATAAAATAGAAAGCAGATGCGTGGAATTCCACCAGAGGATTGTACCTCACGTATCATTCTTCCCACAATCATTTATCACTTCGGTTCTGTCTCTCCTGCACTTCTCTCCAGGTTCATGCCCAGAGTGGAAATCGTTCAGAAACACAACACGGCAGCTCGTCGTCTCTACATCCGCGGCCACAACGGCAAGATCTACCCTTACCTGGTGATGAACGACGCCTGCCTGACCGAGTCGCGCCGAGAGGAGAGGGTCCTGCAGCTTCTCCGCCTCCTCAACCCCTGTCTGGAGAAGAGGAAGGAGACCACCAAGAGACACCTCTTCTTCACCGGTAGGACCGGGGATAAGAGAGATGGGTGCATGAGCTTCAAAAAACATATAGGGGAGGGACTAAAGAGGAACTTTCACAAGGATTATGTTGTTGTTTCTTCATTTTTTTCTTTTTTTTTACCATGTGAGTTTTTGATCAAGAAAATAGGAACGTCTCTTTATTTATTTTTTACACGTATTCATCACAGATCTAATCAGGTCTTTCTGTCTTTTTTGATCAGAAACACCTCCATTTTTCTTCTCTTTCTGTCACTGTCTCACTCACACTACACACACCACACACACGCAATTTCAATTTGCTTTCAAGCGCTATTTCCTCTCCTGTCATCCCCCTTGTGGTTTGCCTCCGCCCAGATGTTTGCCCACTTTCCATTTATGCACTTGATTGGTTTGTTTAAGGGGAAATATGGACGGGGAATTGAGCAGTCCCTTCCAACCCATTTCCTCCCAACTGGAATGGCTGGTATTGATTTGATTTGGGGTGCCAGTGTATGCAAATGTTTAGACTGCTTTCAACCGGGCGACCGACCCAAGCATGCGCGCAGCCTTTTTACCTCCTTTGACCCTGGCTTGGTGTCGAGCGATGGCGCGCCTTCAGTGCAGCTGTTTCCCAACTATTTTAGTTGTAGGTTTAGATCTGTGGTTTACACTGTGGTAAAACCGAGACTGTTTACTCGCAAGTGCAGCCAAATGTTTACAGTTTGTTTGTCACTGACTCGGTTGTTTTCCCTCTCTCTACCGCCTTCCCTACTTCTTTTTTTCTCTCTGGCTTCCCTCCATCTAATTTCTCCCCTCTTCTGTCTCCCTCCTCATCTCTTTCCCACCTGTATCCTGTATCCTGTCTCCTGTCTCTCTCACTCCCTCCCTCTCATCTCTCCAGTGCCCCGAGTGGTGGCAGTGTCGCCTCAGATGCGGCTGGTCGAGGACAACCCTTCATCTCTGTCACTGGTGGAAATCTACAAACAGCGCTGTGCCAAGAAGGGCATCGAACACGACAACCCCATTTCCAGATATTACGATCGTCTGGCCACCGTGCAGGCCAGAGGCACACAGGCCAGCCACCAGGTACGGAGAGACGATCATATAAAACACATCTGCATACAAACACGCATAACAAGACAAGCACATAATGCAGCTGTGCAGCCTGGCGTCGATATGCATCCTTAGTGATTGTAATTTAACGGTAGCTTCGTGCAGCCATGTCACCTAGGAGAGCATTTGAGCATATGAAAACCATGCCATCTCCAAAACGTCAGCTTTTCATGACCTAAGAGAAATAGTCTATATGGTTTATTTAGGTATAGGATCATTTTCTCAATCTGTAAAGGAACACTTGAAATATTAATAATAACCACATTTCGAGATGCTTGGTTTTCACTAGACAGGGAAATTTAATTTGCAAACTACAATATCAACCAGCCAACAGATAATGGATATGTTATTCATTTAAAAAACATGAATCCTTCTTGCACCTGATAAGCTGAATTCACTACTAGCTGTGTTGTCATTCTGTTTTCCTTCAAAGTGGTAAAATGATGGTGGCTGTTACTGGAGACTGATTATCACCTAAACTATCCATCAACAAAAAAAATAAGCCAACCAGACCTGTTGCTTAATTTGAATGTTTTTAGTGGCTGCATTTATTTATATGAAGCCTCTTTTTGGTGGAGAAATTGTCTCTCATCTATGATGGATGTCCATTTTTATGATTGTTTAACATCAGATTAAAATTGTGGGTACTAATAGAGAGCCTTTGCACTCTGATTCTTAGAAACAAAAGACATTTATTGTTTAGATGGCTTGAAAATGATCTGCTCTCATGTCGTCTACTGTTGGCCCCTGGAATAAGAAAATCCGCTGTGGTGGACTATGGACATTGACTCATATCTTAACAACTGCTATTAGCAGCTGTGTGTTCAGTATATTGAATAAAGTAGAAGATGAGTGTGATGCCCAATGCCTACCTAACCTCTCCTCCCTCCTCCCTGTCTACCACCAGGTCCTGCGCGACATCCTGAAGGAGGTGCAGGGCAACATGGTGCCTCGCAGCATGCTGAAGGAGTGGGCCCTCCACACCTTCCCCAACGCCACCGACTACTGGACCTTCCGCAAGATGTTCACCATCCAGCTGGCCCTCATAGGCCTGGCCGAGTTCATGCTCCACCTCAACAGGCTCAACCCCGAGATGCTGCAGATAGCGCAGGTAGGAGGAGGACACGCACGCAAAAAACATACACAAGCAGAGAAAGCCTCTCTCTCTGTCAAGGGCGAGGGGCATTCATGTGACGGGGAGCTAATTCAATAGATATACACTCTCATAGATGCATTAAGAGATCACCATTACCGTCTCCATATCTGGCCGTGTGAATTACCATTCTCCCCCGTGACATTCACGCTGGGCCTATCAGTCAGCCAAGCCCCGCTGTCAATGCGAAGGATGTTTTGACAGAACGTTATATTCAGTCCCTCTGCTCTACAGCTATCAAAGACGTTTCAATTTGAAGAGGCCCGTGTTTGTGTGTGTGCGCGCGCGCGGCTGCCTTTTTCAGTCCGCACGCATCCGTCTGCCGCTCGGGGTCCGCAGACAGCTTTCTAAAAGTCATTATTAAAGATGATTGTGTCAGTCGGCCACCCCACCCCTCTGATCCTAATCGGCCTTTGCTGACAGGCGTTCCTCCGGGCAGCTAAGCGCTGGTATTAAGCCCCCTCTCTGCCTGTTCCACTCCGCAGATCCCATTAGACACAGCAGGATTACGGTACGGAGAGTATGCGCACACACAAACATTACACACAAACAGAGAAGGGAGTGCAAGGACAGGACATCACAGCCATAGCATTGTGCCCCTTTTCCTGCCTTAAATGGAGACCTTATGTTCCTCCAAGTTGACACTTAACAGAGCTCAGTGATGCTTTGAGGCATCAATAAAAAAAAAAAAGGCACTGCTTTGTGGCGTTCATCCGTCATAGATTTAATTCTTTGAACATCTGTCTTCATCAACATCGTCTCTTGAGAGTCCGTTAAATTTCCTCCTTTGATATCGTTTGCAATTTGTTCTGAAAAGGACCCAGTATCTGTCGTTTCTCACACTCGAGTTCACGGCACCAAATCACTACATGCAACACACTAATCTGTTGCGTCATCCCATTCACACCAGCCACCAAAATGAAGCCATCGCTGGCCACTGGTGTGGTGATTTAGCATTCCGAGCGCTGCCTCCACAGCCAACTGTCTGCGGGCTTATCTGAGCCTCCTGGGGGCTGCTGGTGTCTCAGCCCACTGCCTTGAGGCCCTCCGCTGGGGCCTGGAGGAGCAAATGACAGTAGGGTGGGAGGGAGGGAGAGAGGGGAGGGAATTAAGGAGAAGGAGGAAGGGAGGGGAAAAGAGGCGAGACAGAGGAGGAGAGGGGAGCACGAGCTGGAATGAAATGGCTCTGCTATAAAGCTGTCAGAGCCACTCACCTTTTCATATAAGGGAGCTTATCTTCCCCGGAATGGCTGCTCGTGTAGCGGTCCTCTCGCACATAAATGCAGGCTTAAAGATGAAAACTTGGCTGTATATATTTAAGTCAGCGGGGAGCGGCAGTGGGAGAGGGGGAGTGGGAGTGAATTGAGGATTATAGATGTTCTGCTGCTGATAGTTTGACGTGTTACTGTGTCTGGGGCACGCAGATCAATAACTGCAGCCGTTTCGTTGGTGTGAGCTTGTTTTGTAACTCCCCTAGCCTTTGCTGAAGAAGAGTTATTTTCTTGCAGGGCTCATGTGGTCTGAGGAACTGAGGAGAACACTGCAAGAAAGGAATATTTTAGATTCTTTAATTGGTAGTGGTTCATGAGACTACTGACTTTAACCTTTAACTCCGTTCTCTGTTTTTTTAGGACACGGGAAAGCTGAACGTCTCCTATTTCCGCTTCGACATCAACGACGCCACGGGCGACCTGGACGCTAACCGCCCGGTTCCCTTCCGCCTGACGCCGAACATCTCCGAGTTCCTGACCACCATCGGTGTCTCTGGACCGCTCACCGCCTCCATGATCGCAGTGGCACGATGCTTTGCGCAGCCAAACTTTAAGGTAACTTGTCTTGTGATTATCCTGTGTTTTTCAAATAAACTACAGCTCCGAATAAGAAGATTTTAAGACCATTTTCACCCAGCTGCAGTTCCCTTCGACTCTACAGAGCATTTTAGCGTCCTCCAGCTCATTATTTTGGTTTTATGGCCCCACAACTTTACTGTTTTAGTTCATTCTTACGGCTCTCATCAGCAACATTTCCAGGCTGCTGTTTACCTGGTCTGTACCAAACACCGGAAAGACACAGTTATCAACTAGCTGCTGAAGTGGAGCATTTAGCAGCTAAAGAGCCAGATATTTCCCCTCAGGAGCTGGTGGAGACCAAAACAGAGCTAAAATAAGAGTGAATATTGGACTTACTTTCATCGGGAGGTCGGTGAAGGCCTATGTTGCTCCGTATCCGCTGGATGTGTAAATAGGCAAATGGTTATTAACTACTGTAGGTGATAATATGTCAGTGTTGTGTTTACAGCTTGTGTCCGTTGCCCCCCCAAGTGGCCAAAGAATTAGTTATTGCAGATTTAAAGGACCAGTGTGCAACAATTAGGGGAATCTATTGGCAGAAAAGTAGGTTTTCTTCAGTATACAATCACCTGAAAATAAGAATCGTTGTGTTTTTTCGTTACTTTAGAATGAGCCGTTAATGTCTACATAGGGAGCGGATCCTCTTCATAGAGTCCGTGGTTGCACCGCCATGTTTCTACAGTAGCACAGAACGGCTTGGGCCGGAGTCACTTCCGTTGCCGCCGCTCTCTCTCTCTCTCTCTCGCTTCACCACTCACTTCCCTCGCACACACACACTCTAAGCACTCTACTCTTACAACGACATGGTTCCAGAGAGGACCATTATCATTTTCACGTCGGCCAGCGTAGCTCTCCTACACGTTTACACACGCGAGAGGCTTCAGTTGGTTGCAATCTCCTCACCTCACCGCTAGATACCGCCAGATCCCACACACTGCTCCTTTTAAGGAACACATCATTTTGCGTCCTTGTTAAAACATTCATTAAAATGTGTTTTGTCATAAAATCAAACAATATTGCATTTAAATTTTAAAATAAGTATACTTACATGATATAATTACACTCGCTCAACTTGACCCAGATGGCCACGAGTCTTGGCAGGGCTTTTAAGGAGAAGTGTATTTAAATTGCGGGGTTTCAAGTCAGCTGGCAGCATCAGTGAGGATATACATCATTCTGAGGACGCAGCGGTTTGTTGTCGAATCGAAGCTCCCGCTGAGTTCCTCCAGATATTGTTATTGCGCTTAAACTTAGACAAAAACCCAGAGAGGAAGTTCAACCAAACAAAAACAATGCAATGAAAAGCACGAGCAGTGCGAAGGGTTATATAATGTATGTGCAGCAGGGCGGTAATGACAGGCGTGTGGTGTCTATGTATAGGTGTGGCTCATACTTCAAGTCTGACTGATGTGTGGAAGGGAGCAGGAGCGCTTAAGATGCAAATAAACAAAACACTCGACGATGTGAACTAGTTAAGCACCGAGCGCCAGAGGCCAGCGGTCAAAGAAAATGGACGTCTCCGGGGAACACGACAAAACACATAACAATCATCCACTCAAATATATAGAAGCCTGAAACCATACAAACACTTTCCTTAAGGCCAGGGAACAGTGTGTACCTAGTTAGGTGATGATTGCTGGCGTTGTGGCCCCATCATGGTTTAGATGGTTATGTATTTCAGTGCTGTGTCGCGATAATAAGCTGCTACCAACACAGAGAGAGATTTCCTTGAGGATGATTGGCACACCCTTAATTGGACTTTTTATATGTGTATGTCTGAGATTGGCATTGACGTTCTATAAACTGAGCTTTTATCATGTTTCATTGCTCTTATTCCCACGGCGGGCTCTTTCAACACACGGCTGAGGAAAGTAGAAGATTGGCATGTTGTGTACATATAAACAGCCTTCTTTTGACACATAATATAGTACTTCAGATAGATGCTATGTTTATGGGATTAGCTAGGAATTTCACAAGCAACTAGAATGTTTTTGCCACCTTTTATTATGTTGTTATAGCACAGCGCTGTGAAAAGCTTTATACACCTTTTTAAGTTTTCGTATAATTTGTTGCAACACAAAGTACAGTGAAAAGAGGTCTGTTTGGAAAAAAGTATGAGCATTTGACCAAAAACAATATTAACAAAAGGTCCACTTGCACGCTTTTTCCTTTTGGTCTTCATCAGTGGATGCAGTTTTCTCAGTTGACACCGTAAGTATGAATCTTTGGTGACATGGGGGGTGGAAATCATAATCCCTCCCTCTGTTCAAAGATGGTCTTTGACAACAAAGATCATTTTCATTTGTAGAGGAAGACTGTAAGATGTGGTTGAAAGCTCTGGAAAAAGCAAGTAAATTGACCTTGAGTTAATGTTTTGTTCTATTTTATTTTATTTAATTTTATTTTATTTTGGTCAAAAAAACTTTTTCCAAGGACTAAAATTAACTTTGCCACTTTGTGTTGAAATTATTTTAATTTATTTTTAATTATTAATTATTTAGAATTAAGTAAATAAGTTGAATAAATTCAGTAAATAAAGCAAATAAATGAAAGTTAGTTAAGTAACTTTTTTCCAGACTTACGTCAACATCTTTGACACCAAAGATCATCTCCATCTGTAGAGCAAAACTGTAAGAACTGGAAAAAGCAAATAAATGGACCTTGAGTTAACATTTTATTTTATTTTATTTCATTTTATTTTGGTCAAACATTTTTTTCCAAGGACAAAAATTTACTTTCCCACGCTGTGTGGAAATTATTTTAATTTATAATTAATTATGAATTATTTAGAATTATGTAAAAAAGTTATGTTGTTACAAGAGAGCAAAAAAAAATCACATTTTCCTATTTTTGTGATCAAAGTAATTTTTTAGTTTGACAAGATGGCACAAAGCAGCCACTTTTTCATGAACATTTTTCACTCTCAAAGCTAAGAAGATACTTTCAAGGTTATTTCATGCTTATTGAGCTACATTGGTAAAATTCAGGAAGTGCTCACAAGAAATTAACCACATGGTTATTTGAGAAATGTCTCTAAATATGAACATTGGTTGTCTGAGGATCCAGTTACAGACAAAATGTTTCATGTTTTATTCTACACCATTGATTTTTGGAATTTAAATCATAATTTCCTCCGTCTCTTGATAGGTGGACGGCATCCTAAAGGCCGTCCTTCGCGACGAGATCATCGCGTGGCACAAGAAGACCCAGGAGGACACGTCCATGCCCCTGTCCCCGGCCGGCCAACCGGAGAACATGGACTCCCAGCAGTTGGTCTCATTGGTCCAGAAGGCCGTCACGGCCATCATGACTCGCCTCCATAACCTGGCTCAGTTCGAGGGAGGAGAGAGTAAGGTCAACACCCTGGTGGCTGCGGCGAACAGCCTGGACAATCTGTGTCGCATGGACCCGGCCTGGCACCCCTGGCTCTGAGGAAAACGTGAGAAAGATGAGGTGTGATGCGGGGACAAGTGTTAAACATGTTGCTCTATCACTGTAACAGAAACCTGATGGACATGTTGGACTCTCTTGATCAAAGTACACTGAACTAGTTTGCTAAGTGGAATCAAGTGGAACAAAAAGGCCCCTGACTGTCACATTGATAGTCTGAACAAGGCTTGCCAGTATGCATAATAGTTATATTTGGACTGATAAAAAAATCCTTTTTTTTATCAAAACACAATTTCTCCTTCAACTTATATTTATTTTTATAACTAAAATGACAGGGACTCTGTGTGATGCCAGTTACCCTGTCGGACAAGGACAGTGTAAAAATGTTTGTGTAGGTATCATAATGAGCCACTCACTCAAGCTTATGGAGTTTTTTTTTTATTTTATTTAAAAAGATGGGGAAAATCTTCTGTTGTTTTGCTTTAAGCTGTGTCTGTGTTGTATTTCGCCTGCATCAAGAGCTTACAATTTGATTTCACCCCCTCCCCTAAAAAACAGCCATTTGTCCTCTCAAATTTGTATTTAAACTGAAATGTGTAGCTTCTTTTTCTAGTTTTGCAGAATGAGGAAAAAAATTGTGGTCCTGTGAAACAGATGATGCTCTTTTTTTTTCTGAACTTTATTAACATGTCTGACTATTCCAAAAGCCATTTTCACTTCATATTTCATTTGTCTTTCCATCAGCCCTGTTGTAATGTAACACTTCAGGGCGAATTGACACTGTAATAAGCTAAAAACAGCTGCAATGCAAATATGTCATTCCCAAGCTGACTGTATATGCATTACCCTCCCCTTTTTGTAAAGGTACAATGCTTTTTTTCAACAGAAGTATTATCTCTTGCCTTGTAAATAAGCATTTTGTTTTAATAAAATGCTCTTTTTTTAAATACAGATGCTGCTGTTGGCTCTTTTAACGGTAACCCGCGGACTCTTTCTTTAAGCTGTATATTTAGGATAATCTCAAAAAATGAGTTTCACATTTCTTCCTGAGTTGTTGTTTTTTTCACCAGTTTAAAACAGCAATAATAACCAGTAATCCCCATCTGTGCCTCACATCTACTGCATCACTGTCACAGCAATAATCACCCTGAAGGACGCACTCTTGGGTATTATTGCGGTAATAACTCGTGCTGTGAAATGACTCCAGACGAACCGTTCCCTGACGTTAAAAAGTCTATTGCCGCCATCCTTGCGGTTCACAGTTAGTAGACATTTATGGAGAGGCATTTCAGCGCAGCAGTGTTGAATCAAAGTGCTGCTCTGTCTTCGTGGAGGTACAATAACCTTGTGGTCATTCCCTCCCCCTGGTTCGAAAGTCCTGCGGAGGTGTGCTGAGGCGTTTCTCTCCTCCCCTGGTGTTTGATTAATGCGTGCCAGTAGATCTCCGAGTGGGCTGGCCTCGCTTGACTTATACACACTGTCAGCCAGCCCGCCTGCACTCGTAAACAAAGGTTATATCTCTGTTCGCCCCTATACGATCCACATACACAGCCTCTGCCTCTCGGTATGTTTACACACCGTCTCTAACATTTCTCTTCCTCTCTGATCCACACAAGAAAAAGGAAACACTGCTTTTGTCTGCAAGTCTCAGCTGTTGGTAGTTTTCTACTTGTTTTTTTAATATTTGCTCGTGTTTTCGAGAGGCCGCAGTGTTTTTTTATTAGGTGCTTAACTGCAGGAAATACCCGTGATGCTTTGTACAAATGCTTGACAGATTGCTTTTTTCCCATTTCTCTTCACTCTGAATGGAAATGTTTAGAAGAGATTTCAAGTTGTTCCTGAATATGTGAATCACGTCACTCAATACAACCGTTGACTGATTTTAGGCTTTTCTTATTTAGACATCACTGTTAAGGTACTCCTTTTTAGTTCATGAGTACAAATCGTGCCTTGAGGGGGGGATTAAAACTCACAAAACTTAATTGGATTGTAAAAAAAAGGTGATGTTTCAGCCCTGCTGGATCTTCATTAGGTAAATGTCCAGCGTGACAAAGGACAAGGTGTATGCACAAAATTAATTACATCCTGCTGAAGTCATAATCAGGTAACCCTCCGGATACATCATACGTAATGGAACAAGTTGCACAAAGGTTATAGAAAACACCAAAATGTTTTGATTATGTTCAGCAGGTGTAATGTTTACCATGTTCACCATCTTAGATTGCCTTGTTAGCATGCTAACATTTGCTAATGGAGCTAATGGGAATGTTTGTAGGTATTTGAACATTAAGGAGGACCTATTATGCTTTTGTGCTTTTTCCATTTCCTTTAGTGTGTTGTATAGTTTTTGTTGTGCAAAGTTACAAAGCCCAAAGTCCACGCCAAAAGGAGGTACTCTCCCCCACATAAACACTGCTCCTGAAGCTTGAAGTCCCGCCTTTTCTTCCGTAACATAGTGATGTCACCAAGTAACACATTTGCATAATACCTGTCTAGCGTCTGGTTTGGCACGCCCTGAGACAAAGCTAGTTGGAGCGGAGCTGGAGCAGAGTCCAAAGAGTTTGGTTTGGTTGACCAATCACAACAGAGTGGGCAAGTTGACCAATCAAAGCAAACTGGGCTTTTCGGGAGAGCGCAAACAGAGTGTTTCAGACAGAGATTGAAAAGAGGTGCTGCAGCACAGCCTTAATGAGAAAAATAAAGTGTTTTTTGAACATTAAAGCATGTAAACATGTTCTAGTAGAAACCCAGAATACAAATATGAACCTGAAAATAAGTATAATAGGTCCTCTTTAAGTAACCCCCAAAGTCATTAGAATTCATCACCTGGGGAACTTGAATGACTATCTTCCTGCATCTACAAAACAAACCCCCAGAGCAACTTTTATTTAATTGCAATATTTAACTATCTTTGTCTTTTTTTATTTCTAACGTTTTACAATGCAAGGAAGGCACTCGACTTCAGAATCAACTCTTATCATTTTACAGACTCAGCTGACCAGCTCGTTCCATGGATGCAATCACTTCCCCCAGCAGAGTCACACTGGTACAGTATCAACAGAAGAAGAAGTCGGGCTGACCCCATGACCTGGAACCAATACCTCTCCAGAAACAAGAAACGATAACCGTGTCAAGTCTAAGACCAAAGCATGATGGAGGGATTTAGTTTCTCGGGTAAAAAGGAGACACATCCAGTGCTTTTTTGTTCAGAGTCCCTTTTGAATGATTGTGTTTGAAGTTCTGGGTGCCCTCTGTTGGGACTAGGCATCCATTTCACGCCTCAGGTGTCTGTTCTGATTTGAGAGAGATTAGGTGAAATATGAAATCCACAACACACACACACATGCCCTACCCATAAGATGTGTCATAGCTTGCCTTCTGGGGTCTTTACTTGGCATCCTGTGACTGCAGACAGATATAACCAGAGCGACCCCGCCTCCGCCTCCTCCTTTTTCTTTCCTTTTCTCTCTGCTTGATGTGAGTGAAGTGGAGGCGAAGGCTTCACCACCCCCCTATACGCCTCCCTCTCTCTCCAGTAGCGTGAGAGGAGCTGAGGTGATTGATGTGCTCCGGTGGGAGTGGAGGTGTGGAGCCTGGATCATCATCAGCCGTGGCACAGAGCAGAGATCTCAGAGGACACACCAAAGCAGGAATAGATCCTGGCAGGACCAGATGATGAAATCTTCCCCCTCCAATGATCCTCATCCCCGCGGAGGATGGCTGGAGGAGGAGGAGGAGGAGGAGGAAGGGCTTAAGGGAGGAGCGGAGGAGGGAGACTTTTTTTCAGAAACTGTCTGTTTGCTTTATTTGGCAACTAAGCTGTCATATTTCCCAAGAGACGCATTCAAATACAGCGTAATGAAAACTTACAGTAGACATGCGAGTACACAGATCAGCGGTTGTAACATCGAGTCTGCTGAATCACAGAGACATGGCTGACGCTGTAAAGGGAACAGAGGTGGAAAAACTACCAAATCCACTTCTTTCGTCTTCCCACAATTCATCATTCAAGGCCAGGAACTCTTTTTCTGCTTTCACAGTCAGCATCCAATTACACATCACATTGTATCAGGCCTCGTAGCGCAGTAGGGGGAAACGCTTCTTTGTATATCTCATGTAAACAAACAGTATTAATCAAATAGCGATTGTGTGTGGATCTGTAGTCTGGGAAGCCTGCACATCTCATATCTATAGCAGCTGAGGATTTGTTTTGTTACTCAGCGAAGGAGTCCCATTAGGACTTCTAATGGCATTTCCACTCAGAGGAGTTGAGCTCATTAGTTTGGTGTCTAAAATCTGCCATTATGATTTTAATTGCCCAAGCTGTACACAGCAGTATGGGAAGCAATCAAAGTCGCTCTTTTTTTTTTTCTTGGTTGACAGCGATGCAGCCGCAACATCAACAAGCTCACATGCTGATATAAATATGTACTGATACCCTTTGTATAGACGGACGGCACAGGGGGTTTGAGTGAAAAGCGCCTAAATGACAATTACAACATATTATTTGATATTCAGTCGGTCATAATGGAGCTGATTTTCTGGGAAACTAACCTGATTAAAGTGGTATTTAATCAACAGAACTTGTGGTTAAACATACAAACATGCATATTTCCAACTATCAAACAAGCCGTGAGCACAATATAACTTCCTGTGTTGTAATGTTCCAGTTATACTGGAGGGAATTTTCCATTCAAAGGTACAATTCAAACCTTAAAGGAATAGGCTAGTTTGACATTTTGGAAACTACACTCATCAATACCACTCTATATCTGCAAATATAAGGCTACAGCTAACAGCTGCTTAGCTTAGCTTCGCATAAAGACTGGAAATGGGGGTAAGAGCTAGCCTAGCTTTGTCCGAAAATAACAAAATTGCCTATTAGCACCTCTAAAGCGCACTAATTAAATTTTTTTTTTAAGGATTTAACAAACGACTCTGATTTGTGCCTTTGGCTTCTTCTCCATAGCAACGACAGCTGAGGCTTGTGGGTATTGTAGTTTTTTAAGGCGTCCGCCATGCCAAAATGACAGACATCACATGATTTCTCAGGAACAAAGTTGAAATAGTTAAAGTTTTTGACTATAACAGAAACCTATGATTGTTACATTATCCAGGAGACTCCTGTGTCTCTATGTTAAAGGGACAGTGTGAAGGATTTGGTGGCATCTTGTGGTGTGGTTGCATATTGCAACCAACTGAGCACCCCTCCGCTCACTCCTCTCTTTCCAAGACGAGTCTCACAAGCGTGTCGGAGAACTACGGTGGCCTTCAGGTAACGTAAAAATGTTAAAGGCTCTCACTAGAGCCAGTGTTTGGTTTGTCCGTTCTGGGCAACTGTAGAAACATGGCGGAGCAACATGGCGGAACAACATGGCGGACTTCGTGAAGAGGACCTGCTCCCTATGTAGATATGAAGGGCTCATTCTAAGCTAACAAAAACATGATTCCTAGTTTCAGGTGATGATACACTAATGAAAACATAGTTATGAATATTTTATTCCATTTCTGCTAATAGATCCCCTGAAATGTTACACACTGTTCCTATAACTCACCTACTAGCTCCATCGCGACACCCTGAGTTGATGATGTCATCACATTGTTAAACTGAATTGAGGATGAAATGACAACGACATCATTCTTCTTGGTTGTTGTTTATTGCCAGTTGGCAACATCAGCTGTACTGGAGTGTGGAGCAGTAGAGCGTGATTAATTATGGAGTACTCTTGGCACTGAATACCATGCTGAAGTGGTATTAGTGTAAGTGTGCACTAAGTGTTGGTTATGGGTATTTAACATTGGTATTTTTAAACATGGGACTCATACTCTGTGTAAGTAGACAATATTTTTCTCTCAAAATTGACAAATTTGTGCATTTGCTCTAGTTGTGTTTGTTCACATTACTGTACAAGATTCAGAAATATTGGCAGTGCAATATACTGTATGTATAAATGGGAGAGAGAAGAGTCCATCTTTGGAAAAGAACATTAAAGTGAGCTTATAGTACTGGAAATACATGAAAAATGAATGACCTTTTTTAGTACTATGTAGCAGTTCTTTTTTCTTTGATTGTACTTACTGCACTGTAACATCGTCCACTGGTTCTTTTCCATACTTCAGTTTCTCTTTACAAGGGTCTGAGCCTATTTCCTGCTTAAATCAAACGTTGTTCTAATCACGAGTGGCTGGCTGAGTGGTGTTCACATGATTCCTGATGTCGAACAGTATTTAGCACATCACAGCGCTTCAGAAATCAATTCTTGTGCGGTAGGGCTCGGTGAGAACCTTTCTGCTCCTGCTGCCCACATTGATTCAGCGCTACGCATCTGGAAATGTGCTGGCTGCTGTCAATGTTACTGCATGAGGAGATCAAGGAGGGTCTGCAGCCAGCAAGTCAATTCCCAGCGATGGATTTTGGATTTGAGAGAACACGGAGGTATGTCAGAGTATCTAATGGTGTTTCGGCCTGAAATAACTCCTGGGACCGGTTTGAAGTGGTGTGGCTTCAAAGTACAAATAAACACAAGTCTCTGACTTTCATACACAATTCAGATACTGCAGAAGTACATTAGAGAACCTTTTCTTATTACAGTAGCCTACCTGCTTTCTGAACCACTGCTGCAGTTTTAGACATTAACGTTGGCATGCTAACATGGTCACAATGACAATGCCAAAATGCCGATGACAATGCCAACATGCCGATATTTAGCAGATATGTTTACCATGTTCACTATCTTAGTGAAGGATGTTAGCATGCTAACATTTGCTAATTAGCACAAAGCTGAGGCTGATGGGAATGCCATAAATTTTGCAGGTACTGGTCATAAACCAGTAAAATCAAATATTGTTGACCCGGCGATGGCTCTGGATGCAAAGTTGAGGGATCACCGAAGTGATTCATCCTGAAAGGACCATGAATGATGATGTCACCAAATGTCATGGCAATGCATCCAATGGAGTGCTACAGGAATGAGTCCTAAAACTTGGAAAAGTTAGCATTTTAGCACTTCCGGTTCCCTCGTCTCGAAGTCAGCGTTTTGTTCTACATTAGAGAATACGTCAGTAAATATCCCACTTGTGAATTATGGAAAATTTGACATCTCTTAAAAAAGTCGATTGCTAATAAGTGGCTAAATGAAACTACAAAACGTCATCACGCCAAACACTAGTCCACCTTTAGCTTAGTGGCGGTGACGTGAAGTCACGCGACCGCGGTGTAGTTAATTTATAAGCCTATTGTTAGCTTTTTACTTCTGCCGATTGCATTTACACTTAAAAAATCATAGAAGTGGTGCTCATTCGCGAAGATTATCTTGCTGAACTAAACGTGTAAGTACCATAAACGTTTGTTTGCTGCAGAGTTTATATTCGGCAATAATCCAAAAACCAATGGAAAAATCCCATTGGGTTTTTGTCGAGGGAACCAGGGCGATGCTAACTTCTGGGTTGGCCTGCAAAAATACGTCATCCCTGCAGCACTCTTTTGCCGAGGTGTTTCAATTAAAACCACAAATGTAGACCTCATGGTAGCGCTAGAGGAAAGGTTTGGGGGATCACTAAATTCATTAGGGTTCATCCTCTGGGGACCATGTACCAAATTTCATGGAAAGGCATCAAATAGTCTCATTGAGTGATTTATAGTTTTACCTCCATTCAGAAATCAATTCGTGAAATGAAAATCCAGAGACGTGTCTGTCTCCAGGATACAAGCTCATATCTGACTCACGGCCACATTCACATTATATTTTCCCCCCATTGGCTTTTACAGCAATGAGCAGTGTTCTAATGAAAATTAAACTTCACTCAGTGGGTATTTCACAGGTTCTTTCCAGTATCAATCTTTAAAAAAAAATTGTCGGGTATATTTCCCAGGTGATGAGATAAATTTCGTAGCTTTTTGAGTTAAGTGAAGAAGTAATACAAAGAATATATAAAATATGCCAGCACGAATAAGTCGGCACACCAGTTTTATTTGAAGAAAATTCCACCCCCTGATACTCTTGCTGTTATGATCAATCCATTCCAGGAGTTATTCTGTGATGAAGTGTTGTAATATACTTTATGGTGCACCAATTTCCCCGCAGCCTGCCTTATCTGCTTCAACTGAAGTTAGAGATTTCCCACCTTTCAATGGCAAACCCACCATACCTGCGTTGAGCTAGAGACGGCAAAAGCAGTAGTGGTGCTGATAGGTAGTAAGCGCAAAAGGGCATATTTTTCAGGCAAGAAAAAGTAAGTTGCACTTGTTATTCAAAGTACAACCTGACTGTGGCTAACTCTGCGTTATGTTGCCTCCCAACTTCAGTCCTCTAACAAGTTGCTGCATTCACCTGGTGTCCAAATCATTCCTTATTATACGTGTCAAATGAAAAGCGGCAAGACTGGAGTCAGGAAGATCTACTCCGGTCGATTGAGGACGTGGTTGGTGTGGAAATTGGAAGCTCTGTTTTTTGGGTAATGGATTTCTTTCTGAATGATTGTTGACAAGAAGAAAACTTTATGTTTGATATGATTAGAAGGCTTTGATGCCAAAGGTTGCCTTGTATTATTGATACATTTAGTATAATCAGTGAGGTTTAGTCACACCAGTGGCTCCAGGGGTGCCAAAGTCGGTCTGTCGGTCCACCATTTTGCTCCAGACTGAAATATTTCAACAACTATCAGATGGATTGAGATTTTGTGAAGACATTTATTGTCCCCAGAGGATGAATCATAATCACTTTGGTGATCCCTTGACTTTTAATCCAGTGCCATCGAGGTTGACATTTTTGGTTCTGACATATCTCAACAACTATGAGGTGGATTGCCATGGAAATTGGTGCACCCATTCATGTCCCCCGGAGGAGGATTTTTTTTAAAATAACTTTGGTGATTTCTTCATTTTTCGTCTAATGCCATCATCAGTCAAAATTTCCAGTTGTCCAGTACTTCAGCCAATTAGACTGTTGTCAGGCTATTAAATAGGCGTTATCAGTCGATATAAGCCCCAAAAATGTGGGTCAATAGGGGCCTACTACACCCACTAGTAGGTTTTAGCATCTATTCACATGGTAGATCCCAGAAAGAAGGTATAAAAGAACACGACAGCGACCTCTAGCGACCTTAGTAATTATGACAGGAGCAGAAGCAGAAGTCAGGCGCTGTATAGACAGCATGAAACTCCATAAGGGGTGGAAATTGGGGATTATGGATGGGACACAAAACACAGGGTTTTCGACCCGAGTTCGTCTTTGTGTTTGTAGTTATTTTAACCCAAAATACAATGTTTTTCTCTAAACTTTACCAAGTGTTTTTTTTTTTTTTTGCCTAAACCTAAAGAAGTTGTAGTTTTATTACCTAAACCTGTTTTTTTTTCCTAAACCTAAAGAAGCCCTTTTATTTGTGTTTTACAACATATTAGAACGTGTTCCTTTTAAGTGTCATTTTCACCTTTACAACATAGTAGGCCCTATTGACCCACATCTATGGTTCTTATAGCGACTGATAACGCCTTTTTAATGGCCAGACAACAGTCAAATTGGGTGCAGCACTTTGGTTGTGCAATACCTCAGCTGTACTTTAAACTTAAACTAACATGCTAGCATGCTAAACTAAGATAGTGAGTATGGTAAACATTACACCTGCATTGTCATTTTGAGCACGTCACGTCACCTGTGTTTGGCCTAATCCATGGGAATAAGAAGAGTCGACGACCAAAACAACAAATGATCCCCAGAAATGCAAGGTACATCACCTAAACCTGGCGGATGTTTTTCTTTCAGCGTGACTGGTGGGGTTCTTCCTTCGCCTGCAGCTCCTGTAGCCGCTTCATCTCTAATAAGGCCTTTAATTGCCCGCCATCATGGACATGGCCAGCAGCAACAGAGCCGTCTCCCACCAGCGCTCCCCTCCACCCCGAGCCAATTAATGATTCTCCTCCTAGGATGTCCTGATCAGACCAGGCAGAGAGCTGCTCAGCCGGGCTGACAACTGCTCCCCCCCCTCCTCGCCTCCCTCCCTCCCTGCCCTCCACCCATCCATCCCAGCATCCTCAGCACTCTCCTTCTCCTCTGCGCCCAACCGCGTGATTTAATTTGTTTGGTAATATCAGGATTGGCATGTTCAGCCCAGCTTCACTCCAAAGTGAAATTGGACAAGGGCATTGGAGCCTCACCATGTAAAACCGCCTCACCTTGACAGCTGCTTGAGTGGGCAGCGGATTGCAGTGGAAAGTGGAGGAGGAGGAGGGGGGTGAGGACAAGGTGGGGTGTGGAGGGGGGTGGGGGTGGGATGAAGGATGTACCTGAGAGGAAGGCAGACACCAATTCACTCCTCTCTTTTCCACAGGGGAGTTTTGTGTCAGGAAGGGAGCCAGCTATGAAGACGGAAGCTGTTTAAAGTGGAGACAAAGCACCAGGTGCTACTAGGGACCAATCTGCTCCACAACAACGTGCTGGAGCTCGTCCAATCTGTCCAATCAGCTTCCAGGGAGACTCTGGCAAGACAGCTCATCCTGTAGTGCGTGATGGAGCTCGTTGTGATTTGTCAAATTTATTTTGTCAACTCAGATCTTCAAACTGTGCGTTTGATTACAGAGATCACAGATATGTGCACAGGAGAGCTGTTTACCTTCTATGTCCAGGTTTTCCCCATCCTCCCATAATCCACATTTGCTATTTATTGATAAAAAAAAAATTGTGCTTCGTGGTTCTCTCTTTCTAGTGCCCTGAAAGCCTTTTTTTCCCCTGTGAATAAGAGTCCATTATGAGCATTTTAAGGACAAATAATAAAACAATTGCATTGGGATTGTTATTATTTATTACATTATACATAGCCTATATAGAAATATATTCATTATTTTTTGTTACATGTTGTAGGCTACTCTGTTTTTTGTATTTTGAACAAAATGAAAATGAAATTTGTGACGTCTTGATTCTCCACTGGTTGCCAAGGGAACCTCACAGTGCTGACAAGATTCCAGGAGGTCGCTGTAACTAGTTGCTGTTTACCAAGAATCAATTAAACACAACTTGTTATTGCATTTCTGTTTGTATTCATATAAGAGATAAGATATACTTTTATTATCCCCGTGGGGAAATTTTTCCTGGACTCCGTCCAACTGCAGTTATAAACACTAAATGAAAACAGCATCAACAACAATAATAAACGATTCCACACAAGACAGGGAAAACAGTTCCACAGAAACAGATGTTTCAACACATACACAGTCCACGTACATAATGGCACATACTATCACACACACCATGGCAGGTATTGCACCCAGGTAGTGCACTGCACCGTCTACCGTCTTGCCCATATTGCACAGACAATAGCCCAATATTACACAGATGCAACATATTGCACTGTCCCTATTTAACATATTGCACTGTCCCTATATAACATATTGCACTGTCCCTATATAACGTATTGCACTGTCCTTATGATGGCTTTATGGTACGATTTGTTGAGAAGTTTAATAGACATCGGCAAGAATGAATGTTTGTATGTTATGTATAACTCAATGTAACTGACCTGAGCCAGACACCCCTGTGACTAGCCAAGCAACCCCTTGACTCTGCGTTGTGTTGGGTGGAGGAACGATGAACGGGAGGCTTGTGTCTATATCTGTGCTGCCATTTATTGTCTCTATAGGAACATAACATAATGTACTGCATCAGTGTGTTCCAATCCATGTACTTCCTGAAGTACACTTCAGTGTAGTGCACTGTGTGCACTCTGTACTTACTTGAGTAGTGCGTGAATTTCAATGGGGTAGGGTCGTCTCAAATCGAATACTCTGCAGCGAACTTACCAGAAATGACGATCGCAACATTTGACCGCGGCTCGCTGCCCGCCAAAATATCTTCTTCTTCTTCAGGGTTTTACGGCAGCTGGCATCTTTTGTGTTGCACTGCTGCCTCCTTCATGTTTTACCCGTCCACTACCCGCCAAAATATCTGCCTGCTTTGTTGATCCAGAATACACAGAAAATTAAAGCAAATGAGTAGACGTGAAACGTTATAACTTATATCTATTAGGTACGTTGTTCAGCACCGCAAAAGCTCCTGCATCATCTGCCGCCATTTTCACATGTTTGAATAGCGGTCGTGGTCCCGCCCCTTCCGTAGCCAAGATGGCGACAATTGAGTGTGAAAAATGTCCAGCGTTCCACACTCAACGATTTCACTGTTTTGAGTACAACATCCAGGTACTTGCACTGTTTTTGCTGTACTTCACAGTGTGAACTTATGCACTCAAAATAGTAAGTGTAAGTACGGAAGTACACAGATTGGAACACACTGAATGAGTATCAGTATCAGTTGTTTTATCAAATTAAAACAAATATTAAAATCCTTACAGAATTATATTAATAAAATCCCAGCCATGTCATAATAGAAACATTTAATCATTAAATTATTTACAAATCAAATAATATATATAGGTCAGGTTTTAATAAACCTGATAGATTATAGGCCTATTAACCAGGTTGACATATAAAAGGTTCTTCAGATTGTACTGGATGTCCTCAGGTGATGATGTGATATGATTTTATCTCACATTTGGGCTTTTCCCCCCAAGGAATTATGGGAGTTTCTGTATTTCTGACTCTGATTGGCTCACCATGATATAATCACCCTCACCTGTCTCACTCCTCACTGAGGTTAGCTTAGGTATGAGGTTAGCTTAGCTATGAGGTTAGCTTAACAGAGAGCAAGACCAGCCGGTTGAGGACTTATTGTAGTCTACAGAAGGTAAATATGTGTGTGTGTATTTATAATACTGAACCAATTCCATGTAATTTGTAGAAGTTGTGATGCTAGTCGCAATTACCCCGTTAGCATGTTAGCAACATTAGCATAGCTCTCAGTGTGGTAGCGGTTACTGTGTATTGGTAGTGTGTATTGTGTTGTTAGCTAAGACCTATATTTAAAAACACCTTTGCATGATAAAGTATATGAGCTTTTAGATGATTAAAGTGACTGAGAAGACATTTGTAACGTTACTCATTAGCCAGAGAGGACTCTCCTTGGACTGTGTGAGGAAGGAGATGGTCCGTCCTGCTGCTGCAGCTTTGAACATGAACTCCACAGTTCCCAGCAGCCAGAACACCTGTTGGACTGTTGCAGCGTCCAGCCTGAAATCTACCTGACAACCTTTACCACCATTCCTCGTCTGTCCATCCACCCCCACCCCCCCCATGCCTCAGGTAACATCCCATGGATTTATGAGTTCAAACTAACATTGCATGTGTGTTTCATTTTGGTAGCTCGCACTTGTTTTTTACAGCAATAATCATACAGGGAGGAATCCAGTTATGTAGGGATGTCAGGATACCAGAAATCTAGTAGTCGATACCAATACCAGTGAATTTCCACGATTCTTGATACCAATTCGATACCACGGTAAAAAAAACAAAAACAACAACAATACATGTAATTCAACACGTACTCTTTTATTAAAAACATTTGAACATCACAAAAAACAGAGGCATGTAGCCTTTAAGTAATAAATAAAAAGAATTGACCCATTTTGTTCATTTTGGCGTATCAGTGGCATGTTATCAATCGATAGTCAGACGACGGACGCTACATACTGACCATGAATGCATCTGGTCCGTCAGCTCAGAGCAGCAGGAGCAGGAGACAGAGGATTTATTGTCGAAGTGAAAAGCAAACGCACCTATTTGGCAATATTTCACGTTTAATCCCAATGCTATAAGGGTACCATAACGGTAATCGCCGCAAGGTGGATGGAGCCGTCATAGTCGGTGTGCATGGAGCAGCGTCGCCAGGTAGATCCCCGCAGCAAAAGCGCTACCAGAGAGGCCAGACACACCGCCACCCGACAGTAAAGATCACAGTCAGCGCTCTGCACATATTGACCGTCATCTTTTCTTGTAAAATGTCCGGTGTAATCGGTAACACCGGTGTTGTCACAAGTTTATTAACCGGTGGGATAGTTTTCCTCAGTGTCACATCACTACCAACGACCATTACTGGCATTGTACAGTACCTTCGGTATTATAGAAAAAGGGTACCGTCACTTTTTTAAAATTTTGACATCAACTTGGTACCGAAGTATCGGTTCTCATGACATCCTTACAGTTATGTAGGTAGGCTCACTAGCTTTATGTAAATGCACATCTGACTGATGGTACGTTTATGTCTATTGAAACTCATTCTGTAGTTTGAGGGAAAGTGGTGAAAAAATTAAAAAAACAAAGTCCTTCAATTAACTTCACAGTTCAATTACTAATGAGTTTGATCTGTTTTGGTGTATGAATGGCAGTTAAAGTTTTTGCCATTCTCAGCAGATTCCTTCAGATTCGGGGTTTGTTCACTGTGCTGCCTCGCAACAGCGTTATTGTGAGCGATACCCACCAAAGTTGACTCAACATTATTATCCTCGCACAGCAAACCCTCCTGAAAAAAGGTTTAATAAAAGAGTGCAGAGGCTGAGAGCAGAAGCCGTGTATGTGTCTGGAGTGACAGCTTAACAACCCGGCAGACAGACAAGACAACCAGTGAACCTTATTACATGTATATATGGAAAGTCCGCATTCGTGCCTCCGCTTCTCCACTGTAACTCAAACGGTAAAAAGCTCCTCGACCAGAAACATGCTGAGCGAGCAGAGATGGTAATCAGATTAGTTTTTCTCAAAACTTTAATGCAAGGCAGAAGATGGCCATCATTTGTGACTATGTCACTCTGTCAAGGCCTCCGTTGATCCTGATAAGTCGTGGCGGCTTGATGGACAGTGATGAAGAGCAGGAAAAATGCGAGTCCCTGAGCGTTTAGCTGACTCTGCTGCTTCAGAGCGTCTCATCAACGGGAGAAAGAATCAAAGGTAATAGGATTCAATAAAATGCAATTGATCATTCTGTAGTTTTAGAAAAGTTGAGGCTCACATTTATACACACACACACACAGATATCCGCTGCTCACACCCGTCACGTCAAACGAAGTGAGATTGGCCTAGATAGTTAGATGGGGAGACAGGCAGGGTGTTAGAGGGAGCAGAAAGGAGAAGGGATCTGAGGCCAGATTCATTTCCACCTCCAGTGGAGGGAGACCACCTATTTAGCCCGTCTGCGAGAGGCCAGGCCACAGGGACGATAACAGATCACAGCCCATCAGCCGCCGGAGCTCAGATCTAACTGATGGCCTTGAGAACGAGAGCTCACGACTGCATTTCGCGAACTTACGACTTCAATTTCCATATCATTAAGCTTGTCGGCGTTAGTGCATTCCGGTGCTGGTTTCCATTAATCCGCGGCAATACAAATAACAGTTGTCATGAATTTAACAGCGTGATAGGTTATGTACAAAAATATGTTTTTTAAGATCATTTTGTCTGTCATATTAAGGGGGATATAACCTTGTTACACCTCACACAGGGGAATATTTTGATGTGTTGCTCATACAGAAGATGTTCCTCTCTTGTTTAGTGAGTGAAAGAACGGAGGAGGAGCCCCACTCTCCTGTCTTCCCACCTCATTACCCGCACCTGGATAGGACTGCAGGGGATCCTAATTTAAGTCACTCGTTAGCAACGTCCTAATGCGTTCTGACAGCAACAAGAGAGGGGGATGGAGGGAAGGTGAAGGAGAAAGATCGAAGGAGAAAGAGGGCGAGGGAGGGAGGGAGAAGGTGGGGAGAACAAGGCACTTGCCAGAGACAACTGCGAGACAGAAAACCAGGAGGAGGGGAAGCGTCTGTGCGTTACAAGAACTATTCTTATTTCTCGCTTTGATTTCCATAAAATGAGCATCATCCTAAATCACCCGAGCCCTCCGCTGTTGGCCCCGTATGCATAAACCATTAGATTCCTCCGCTAATGCACACAAACTAATGAACACAATATCGTTCTCCGCTACTGTACGCCGCAGCACAACAGGAAATCAAATAAAAGCCTGTTTACCAAATAAATTCTTCTGTGTCTGTTAGGTCTGCCTCCGGTTGATTGTATGTTTTGCAGCAGACGCAGCTGCGCGGTGGCTACAAACAGCACAACACATCAGCATGCCGGGTAATGGATCGGAAGAAATTATCAAGGGAGCCGGGGTAAATTTGACTTCTGAGAGTGAAAGCGCGGTGAATTTACGCCGCCAAATGGGTTTGGAACAAGGTCGGAAAGATTTTCAGTGAAAGCAAATCCCTTTGTCTTGCCTGTGATGTGGAAGGATATACCCTCCATTACCTTACAATTGCAAGAAACAATGTTCACTTCTAGCACAAATCCCATTTTGCTGCCCCCAGTGAAACGTTTTACAAGATTTCCATATTAGGCCAGTTATAGCCCATATTTAGCAATTGAAAGTCAATGGATGTCTCTTCCACTAGACTGCTTGGTGAAAGACAATCGTGAGATTCATTTGAGGGGAAAAAAGGGGGGTTGTAGGTCTTTATCAAGTTGGGAAGAGGGGAATTTAGCAAAAAAAGAATCTTAAAGCACTCAGAATTTGATATTTTTTATTTATCACTTGACAGTATTTCTTCCTAAACTTTTACTCGGTTGTAAAAGAAAAGAAGTAAAGACCAAAGAAATGCCAAATTAGGTCTGAGGCTGAACTCTTAGCCAGGATGTAGCAGGTGTCTTAGGTCAACTGAGTCTCAGGATGCCCATTATTTTTACACATAACCTTCCAAAATCTTCATTTTCTGGGATATCAAAAGTAAAGTTTGCGTCTGAAGGCTCAGTGTCAGTTTGAGGGAGAGCAAGCGCAGTCATGAATATCCCTCTAAAACTTTAGACAACAAACAGAATAAGAGAGAAGGTTGGAGAGGCAGGGGATCAGCAGGGTTCATCTCGATAAATATGAGAAAATGTTCCAAACCCACTCATTAGTCCTGACCTGGTGTATAATTCTGGCTTGGCAGCCCGTCGAAGCAGCACGGTGAGAAGCAGAGGAAGAGACGTGATAGGGGAAGCACAGAGAAAAAGAAGAGCTGGTGACAATACAGTACGCCTCACGTTGGCATTTGCAGATGAAAAGAGACCTTCTGACTTTAAAGGCACTGAAAGATGAGTGTGGGAAGAAAAATAGGAAATAATAAGAAAGTGTCAGAATTAATGGACCTGCAGTAGGAATGAGGGACATTGGACTCTTGTTATTGTTGATAGCAAAAACTAAAACCATGGGACCCGGAGGTAACTCAAGTTCTTTGTTAAAAATGGTTTATTTTACGGACATGATATAGATAGTCTCTTCTATAGAGTAAGGTTGTTAAGGTAGGAACATCAGGAGATCATTTTTTTATGCTTTTTCTGGAATTGGCAAATAAACATGGATACTAAAATTGTATTTGTACCAGGGCTTGTGAGTCAAATGCACTGATGGTTGTGACTATAGGACACTTAAAGGGCATGCCCATTATTATTTTTTATATCATTCTGTAGCTTCCCAGTGTTCCTTATATATTCAAATCCGAACATTCAAATTTTGGTCGCAAAGTTTCTAAAAGCTTTTTCCCATGTGAGTTTCTGCATAATGACGCTGCAACATATAGGCTACAGTATACTGTATATACATCCTTATGGTCCGTGTATTACATACAGTAACTTAGATGAAAGTCAGCATGCTCCCAGTTAGGAGAAGCAGACAGGAGTACTGGCACATATGTTGTGTAAATGTACTGCTGTGGACGTCACATTACTTCGGATCTGAAAGTCACACAATAACACAAACTAACGACGACTGATGCTGCGGTAGACCAGCAACTCCAGTGTTCTGCGAGGTAAAATTTGTAAATTGGTAAAATGTTGTCTGGTAGTTTTGACAGTGATATAACGGCTTCAGTTCCCCGTTAGAAAGGGCTGTCTGACGGCAAGGTATAGCGGTGAAAATATTCTTAATATGGCGTAAGCGTAAACTGACATTGATTTTTTTTTTAGGTAGGCTTGTGTAGAGGTGATGACAAGTAGTGTATCAGTTTGACCTGTAGTTTTCTCTATAAATTGGTGCAAAAGACTATAAGCCAGGAGTTTTTGCAATGTAAAACCAACAGAGAATGATGGGTCATTTTAGTGGCTGTGTTTTGGGTAAATTGGCCAACTGGAAAGTCTCCCAAAGGTTATATTTCAATATATTTCTTTCAGAGGTAATAGAAAAGATACATCTCAATGGAGTTAACATCTACAAACATCAGTTCAACCTAAATAGCCTACTTTGAACAGCACTCCTGCACACTCAGCACAAAATGTATTAAAGCTGCTATAATCAATGATTTTATACCATACTTTTGATGAAATTGGTCTGTGTAAGGTGAAAGGGATTGCTTGTTGTGAGGACCTCACAGAGAATCATCACCCGACTCTGCAGTTCTCCTCGACTCTTTTGAGTATTTTAGCATCTTTCAACTCATTGTTTTGGTTTTACAACTTGCGACTTTACTGTTTTGGTTCACTCTAGATGCACTCATCGGCATCATTTTTTCAGGGTAAAAACCCACTGTACACTACCTGCTCAGCACCAAACAGAAGGCAAACACTGTTAGAGACTAGCTGGTGAACACAGTGGAGCATTTAGCAGCTAAAGAGCCACATATATTTCCCTCAGGAGTTGGTGGAGACCAAAACAGAGCTATGTGATGGTCCAAATAGGCTACTGTTTCAAAAGCTGTCAGACTTGAAGGTCTTAGAAGCGTCTCAAGATAACTTCTGTTATGATTTTATGCTATATAAAAATAAATTGAATTGAAATTGAATTTAGTCTAAAATAAATAACAGCAGTATCCATAAAACCGTGTAATTTGTGGGTAATCTTAGAATGTAAACTCCTCCTCAAAACCCCTAAATTGCGAGAAATATTACCAAGGACATGACCTCAGTGTCCTAAATGGTAGCTACGTCCCTGAATAAGTGTGGCTCCTTTCCTTTACACCTTATTGTCGAATGAAAAGGAACCTTTCTGGAGGACTCCGAGGAGGAATACAATAACATTTATATGGGCAACTTGAAATTAAATTTCTGACCCGGTGAACCAAGTACAAACCTCCTTGGTACAGCTAAATAAAGACCCATTTTCAAACGTACAAAACCTTCATCTTTCACTGAATGCATATCCAGCAGGTGCACCAGGCAGCTGGTTTCATGTGTCACCTGCTCGTTTCAAATCCAGAAGCAGCAGCAGCAGATCACAGATTTTAGCTTGCTTATAATGTTTAGTTATGGTGAAAATCTGAAATAAATATATCAACTTTAAAAGGATTATGTTCTGACTTGTAATGCTGATATTTTTTTGGCTTAATAGTTGCAGAACATAAATAAGGGCTCTGCATGCATTTCAGCAGGTGAGATAAATATGAATATGCAGTATAAATAACTATGCAATTAATTTTTCATCTTGTCCTTAATGCACCCTCGCATGCTGGTAATGCAGCCTCACCGTTCACAAATATAACAGATCGCTACTCACACAACGCTGAATAATCCCTGATTGAAAATAATATTGGGAAGCCTGGAGCACAAAGATATGAGTTTTAATTTAGTTTGCTGATGCATTCTGAGGGATAAACAAATAGATAGCAGCGTGATCTTAGACAGGCAGAGATGGATTTCCTGGTTACTTTTTCACGGTTGACTGTTTGTGTAGCATGTAGTAACACACTGGTAATGAGATTTTTAAGCTGAAATGATGTTCAAATACTGCACTGGCAGGCTACATATCAAGATGGGTAGGGAAAGCTAATGTGAAGAGAATATTCATAAATAAATTGGTTAATTGCAGTTCTGAATGTTCAAGTTTAGCTACCTGCAGAAGATGAAAAGGAGTTTATCAATTGGCCATGAGATAAAGCTGTTCCCCAAACAGTGATTGTCCAATAGCTTAGCAATAGTATTTGCTCTAGTACAAAAGAGATACCCGACATTTAAAGGTGCTAAATTAAAAATTCAGAGCACATCTATTGCCTCCACATGGCTCTCAACATGGCGACGCCTGAGTTGGCATGAAGCTAACAGTGCTAACAGCAGGAACAGTGCAAACAACAGCAACACTGCTGACAGGGCTAACAGTGTTTACCTGAGGGGGAACCAGAGGGTGGTTGCGCTATGCCTCTGCAACGAAGCCGTTGGTTAGGACGGCGTTATCAGCTGTAACCGTTGTATGAGAGCAGTGCAGAGCGGCGAACGTAAGATAGCCAGTGGGGCACGCTCATGTGCACGAACATGCACTAAAAACATGCATTGCCAGCCCGGCTCTGTAAACCAAGCATAGAAAAGCTCTAATTACAACACACAGAGAGGGAGAGTGACTTCATTCTCTGCTCAGGTAGACATTACTCCTCCAAATCTTTACATAGCAAATAGTTGTTTGCCTTTCCAAAACCAAAAACCAAAAGTGTAAAGAATGGATAAAACTGTGTGTTTTCCTGCTCTAACTTAAGCTGCAATCGTTAGCATGTACGGCTAACTAGCTTACTACTGACAGTAGTAACTGAGTGTTAACTGTTACTCCAAAGCCAAGGAGCAAAATAACTAACTAGTACAACGGGATACATTAACAAGAATCTCAGTCACAAATACTACATCCACTGTGTTGCATTTCCCCACTAGGTGGAAGCAAGTCCTGAATGCTGAGTTTAAGCTAACGGTAGCGGCTCTGTACTGTAGAGCCGCTAACGCTCTAAAGAGCTTTCATTTGTAAAGTGAAACTACATTGTTTGAAAATATGAAAAATATGTAGGCTAAGCCAGTGGTTCCTCATTTTTTTTCATGTCAAGAACCCCTAAACTGACACAAATTACACCATGAACTCCCATTTGATATCATTTTGTCTCAGGGTCACCCGTCTGATAGGATTTTTGCTTTTAAAGTGTATGAAACCGATGACCAAAGTAGTCATTCATATCATTCTGTCATTGTGTTACTTATGAATCGAATTTTAGTGAAAATAAATGATTCCCCTTTTTGCTGGGGACCCTTGGAACTCCCTCAAGGACCCCTTGGAGTCCCTGGATCCCACTTTGAAAACCACGGGGCTAAGCAGCCAAACAATGTTAGGTGAGAACATGAACAATTGTGTTTCTTTATTTCCATGTCTTCTACATTATCTACATCATAGCTGGTGATGACTTTTTGTCTGTCACATGTAGCTTTAGCCTCAGTCTTTTGGCATGATACCACGTAAATAAGTAGCCATCGGGTGCATATTTTGGACACCTTTCATGGTGAAAAAAATCTGGTTTTCAACCAACTCATGCAGTAAACGTTAGCTGAATTAGCTAACTAAATGGACCGTGGCGAACTAGAAAGGAGAAGCTTGCTTTTGTCTATGTATGTCTTAACTCTGAAGGACCCATTGTTTAAAAAATTACTCAGAATTTTATGGTAAATATGTGCTCTGGAAATACTGTAAATCTTGTGGCAACAGTAATTTAAACAGTCAATTCAGTGTTTCCTCAATACATTTTTACTTCAAAGTCAAAGCTGTGCGAGTTTATGTCACTTTGATATTATGCTGATCAGCCTCTGATTCTGCATTTGTCCACTGTTCTGAAACACCTTTCAGGCACATCCATAGTCAATGACATGAGCCATATTCTGCTTTGTCCTTGTCCAGCATACCTGAGCGCATTTCCAGCTTGTTGACCTCTGCCACTGCTTAGAAGGCGCTTTCCAGCTATTAGACTAATTTGTTCTAGGCTCCTGCAGTCCTGCTAGAGGAGCAGTGAAAAGGTTTCGGAGTACGGTGTACCTTCACAGTAGGGTTGTAATTAGCACAGATTGAAGCGCTGCGCCTTAGCTACCCCTGTGCCGTGTGACAGATGCCTCAAATGATAAACACAGTGTGCCACCGTGTTAGGATGCATTTACAGTTACATTTTAAATTCTGAATAAACATGAAATATGAAGCGTGTTGACATGCGGTTTTATGGAAGGATATTACATTGTGGTGGGGGGGGGGGTGATCATTTAACCTTTCCATTTAACCTCATAATGTGCTTTTTTATTCAGTCCAACTGAGGTGCAATTTAAAAGGAGTCACCCCTTGACCTTCAGCTCCTGTAATAGTGTCAGTATCTCAATAAGAGGACTTGTAACACTGGCTGGAAGATTAAATGGGTTGCACTGTGTGTATGTGTGTGTGTGTGCAGCTCGTGTTTGTGTGTGAGAGCATGTACTTTCCAGTAAGGAGGGTCAATGTCACCGGATCGCTCGGAATAGCCCGTCTTATCTACCTGCCGTTGCTGTTCCACTTGACACAAGGGACGGTTGTCAAATGAATCAAAGTTTAAGGGCCACAACAAATAACCCCATTACCTTTGTGGGAGGATTGAGAGATGACTCCCATGGACTCTTCTCTATCAATAATTAAAAACACTGATGCTGTTGTCACTTTTCATAAATCAAATTTAACAGTACGGCGACGGAGGGTTTGCCTGCATGCGACGGTGTGCGCTTTCATGTTTGTGTGTGCGCACGCACAGGAAATGACTTACAACGTGACCTTGGCTGTTTGATGATGGATTGTTGTTTAACATCCGTAACAGAATTGTTTTTATGACAACTGACGGCAGCAGGAATGATCTCACCTGGATTCTTCCACTGAGTGTAAAAAACGAAACTGTTGTTACACTCTAAAAAAAAGAATATCAATGACCAAAACATAATTAGTCTAATCGTTTTTTATGCTAATGTTGCGTAGCACCAAGAAGTGAGAGGTTTGTTTACCTGCAAAATGAAAACTAATAGAATGAAAAAAAAAAAACATGGTATTTATAGAAAGTAATTTGCTGGCCACTCAGTAAGTAATTCAGTAAATGAATGGTTGTTGTTGTCTGTATGTGTGAGTTACTAAATGAGCTATACAAAACCTTCCTCAAGGCACTCAGCGTTATCACGAAGGACAGAGGTGATGTCCCGTCACACTAACAGCTGTGTGTCTCGGAGGCTCCATGCATGCGTGTGACTTTGTGTTACCAACCGGCACATTTGTGTCCGTACTTTCATGCGAGCGTGCTCGTGTGCAATCGCGTCCAGCCTCCCAAGGGACCTCTGTGATAAATTGTTGACAACCTGCAGTAATTACTGATCTGTAGTCCGATAGCTTCAGCCACCATGTCCGAGGAGGAGAGATAAAGCTGCAGATAGTTTTCTTTTTTTTTTTTTAAATCTACCAGTTCGTCATGTATAATAAAGAGGTTGTCCCATTTGATCATCGCAGAAATTTTACTCAAACAAATTAATACTGGACTCCGTTTGTTCCGGAGAGCAGTTCTCGTCTGAGGGAAAGAAATCGAACGCTTTCCTTGGCTGCGACTTTCAACTTTGCTTTCCAATTTCTCTTCTTCTGTGAGTCACAGTCCTTTGACAGAGTTATAATGGCGCCGAGATGAAAATAGATGAATATAATGAATTCACTGTGCACATTCTCACACGAGGCTCTGCAGCTACAGTGCGCCTGATGACATTTAGATAGTATTTGTGTTTCTCCGTGGGTGACCCGTGTCAAAGAGCAAATCTTCTCTTTTCATCTCGCTGAATCTCTAATTACAGTGCAGTGAATCATGCTATTTCCTGCTATTGATATCTTGTCACTGACTCGAGCTCATTCAATTGCAGGAGGAGAGAAATTTACTTGAGAAATCAAGTAAATTGTGTAACTGATGTTTAGGATGCGATGCCTTTCTTGTAGCATCTGTTTGTATTATCAGACCGCATGTTGTCACCTTTTTTTTTGGCTATTTTGGCAGGGCTTGTTAGCCATCATGGTAGCACGTTAGCATAATGGGAAATTATCCCCTCACAGGCGAAGAAAGCACTTTGGATCAAACACTTTGAATAATGAGGCACTTATAGTCTGGACATGAATGGGTTAATTGTGATAATTCCTAACTGTGCATTCACACTTCTCCTCTAATGTGTTGCTAGAGTGTAATGCATGGTAATGGGAGGTGTGAGAAGCTGTGATTGCATGTGGTCTGCAGCTACAAGGTTTTGAACATAATGTATTTAATTTCATAACTTCATTTTAATATGTTAACATCAACCGCCAGTGACGCAACCATTCCCCAGGCACCACTTTAACTTTACTATTTAGGTGTTGTCTCAGATTTGTAGTGTAGTGGAAGGTTTTAAATGGCGGTAATCACCCTCTCTTCCATGTTGCAGGCTTTCCAGTTAGAAATGTATTCAATGTGAGGCCAGTATTCACTCTCCTTTTTAGCTCCATTTTGGTCTCCACCATCTCCTGAGAGAAATATCTGTCTCTTTAGCTGCTGAATGCTCCACTGTGTTCACCGGCTAGTTGCTAACTTTGTCAGTCTGCTGTTTGGTGCTTTGCAGGTAGCGTACAGTGGGTTGATCAGAGATTTATCGCTAAACAACAGCGCAGCTGGAAACAATGCAGAAAGTTAGTGAAGTTTCTCAATCAAAACAATAAGCTGAAAGATGCTAAAACGCTCAAAGTTGCCCACAATGTTGGCTGATAATTCTCTGTGGGTTTGTCGCAACACCTTTCACGTCATTCATAGTCATTTGACTCGTTGTTAATACAGTATAAAAATATGAATAAGTGCAGCTTTAAACATAGTGACTTAATTTTTTAAAAACTTAATTTTTAAAGGCATCTAGTGGTGTGGTTGCAGATTGCAACCAACTGAGTACCCCTCTGCTCACTCCTTCATTTTCAAGACTGCGGTAACGTGAGCCACTGAGTGCAAAACCGTAGTAATGCCGTCAGACGGCGGCTGGCGGTACCACGGTTTTGCACTCTGCGGCTCATGTTACCGCAGTTTGTCCGTTCTGGGCTACTGTAGAAACATGGCGGAGCAACATGGCAGACTCCTTGAAGAGGACCCGCTCCCTATGTACGTAGATATGAAGGGCTCATTATAAGCTAACGAAAACACAACGATTCTTAGTTTCAGGTGATAATACAGTGATGAAAACACATTCCATTTCTGCTAATAGATCCCCCGAAATGTTACACACTGTTCCTTTAATGCATTTCATTCCCTTTCCTTCTTTATGCTTCAATACTTGCAGCCACCATATTGACACCAAAAATGACACTGAAATTAGCCAAAATATAGGTGCAGTTTTTTTTTGGACCAGAAACATCCACACCAGTGCAAACATTAAAAGATAGAGAAGAGAGCTATGATATCAGATAAAGATGGTTCCCAAATTAAGCCTCTTATATCAAATACTGTATCTGCCTTTTTCAAATCAAGTGTCGTTTAATCAACCATTCATGCCTTTATCAAAACAATTTAAACTTTAAGAGCAAATTTATCGGTTCAGCTGTACTTTCATCAGCTCTGTTTATATCATTTCATTTTCTTGAGTCCTCTTCGTTCCGGCTAACTATTTTTGGCCAACAAGTCTGTTGTCTGTTGAATGTGTTGGCTGAGTTTTCATGCTCACTGAGCTCTGTAGGAAATGAATGGGCCTCTAGTGACTTGTTGCTCACAGTGGGAACATATGGCAACATCTTAAACAACTGAGAGAAGCATGTTGCGTCAACATAATCAGATTAGCAAAGGTCACTGAGTCTCTGCTTTTGTTTTGCGAATGCACAGATATCACTGATGCATTAACTGACAGGGGTATTAGACAGTTAGTTATTTTCCATGCAAATCATCTACTCTATGTACAATATATTGTAATGTTTCTTCATTTCCTGCAGTTGTGTTGCATAAACAGCTAGAAATATGAACAAATTAAACAGTTCTTGGATTCCTGGGTCGTTCGGAGGTTAGGCGTAAGATGGACTCACTGCCCACGAAGACCCCAGATTAAACAAAAATAAAGCAAAACATGATTGGTTTTACCAAGCGAAACAACACCCACAGTTTTGACTGCGTGCCAACTACATTTATGTTACAGTTTGGAACGTAACCTCCTTCACCTTTTCCTAAGGCAATGAAAGGTTAATGTTGTCTCTGGCCTCCGCTTGACACCGAACATTTCTCTGCACTCCATCCGCTTCCTGCCCTGCTACTTCGCTGCCAAACTGTTGGCAAACTCTGCACTGCTGATGCAGGATAGATGCGGACTCAGACCTCTCAAAACGTCCTCTCAGGTGAATATCACCTCCGAGAGTGCCAAGTCGATAAATAAGTCCTCATGGAGAAGGCGCCTCTGATGTTGTGGGGAAAACAAACTTCTCAAGAAAGTGAGAATGTTTTAATGTGACAACATCGGTTTGGACAGAGCTGTTCCTTTCCCTTACAGATGCAACTGGCTCTGCACAAACACTTTAGTGCTGTTTGAATGTGATGAGTCTCAAGGCTTTCTATTCCTGAGTCAACATCTGCAGCATAAGCCAAACAAACAGGCAGGATCTTTATCCTCTGTCCTTCTGTCGTTGTTTGGCTGTGTCTGTGAAGATGTCACCTTGGGCTCTGGGAAGTTGTAATGGGTATTTTTTCACTATTTTTTGATATTTCATAGACCGTACGATTGATAAGATTGATCAGAAAAACAATCAGATTAATCGAAAATCAACATAATAGATAGTTGCAGCCAAATTAATCTGAGTGTTGAATTTGTCTGATATCATGCTTTGTTTGGTTAATTCTTGCTCTCATTTTTGGAGTCATAATCAGTGTGAACAAATTAACATACCCCCACAGATTAGAAATGTTTTTTTTAAAATCAATGTGTTTTATTCAGTTCCTCCAGCAATTTCCCCTCACATGCTATAATTAGTTTATTTAGTTCATTTGCTTGATTGCATTGGTTTATTGATTTTTGTTGTTGTATAGTGTTTACTTATCATATGAAGTGGAATTAATTGATAAGTATGATAAACTTAGGGGATGAGTTGAACCCTAATCTATCATCAATAATTATGCTGGATTGATTGTTGCTGATTACCAGGCTCAACTACATGTTTTGTTGCACTGGATGTGTGCACACCATAGAAATAGAATAGGAGTAGAACGGACATTCCCATTCAAATCAGCGCAGCAGGAAAATCACACCGGCGGCCATTTTTATGTGTACCGTTGCCATCGCAACTGTTGTAGCGGGCTAACTTCCTTGTAAACTAAACTGACTTCCGGCAAGTCGCGGACTCACTGAGGTGAGGTTTTTCTCTAACGACTAAACGAGCAGTAGAGTAGTAACGTTACGAAGCATAGAGAGCCAGAGGAAATGAGTAAAATTGAACAACTTACTGCTTCATCCACACACTCTCGTCACAACGTAGGAAAGCAGAGTGACAACTTCGTTCAGCACATTTTCTGTAACCAGTGTAACATTAAAGCATGGCGGAATTAGCAAGCTAGCTAGCTAACTAGTGGACAGCTGGCTAGTTAGCTAGCTTGCTAATTCCGCCATGCATCAGACCGACAACACGTCATCCAGAGTAGGCTCTCATGACCACGCCCTCTTTTGGGGGAAAACAATACTGTGTCATAGACAGTCACAGCGTAAACAGAAGAAGTTGAACCATGTCTCCAAACTTCTACTTTAAATGAACCAGTAAGTAATAACGCTATGCAGAGGAGATGCTGTGTAGTTGGTGAAAATTCACTGTCAGTGTAGTAAATCGCTAAAATATACTGGAGACTGTGACTAGCATGGCTAGCTAACGTTAGCTTCAGTGTGAGGCTGCTGCAGTAATAGTCATATATTAACGTTATAGCAAGCATCAGACCGTTGTCTCCAACTAAATCTCAGCCTATAGATCAAACAGTTGGCTATTAACAGTCTGGTTATGTACAGACAACACTAAGCCAAACGTGATTCAATCAAATATGTATAGATGTCTGGATAAGCAATATTCGGCCACTGTGTTGGACGGGGGAAGACTGAAAGGACATGACGGCAATCGATCTTAATTTATTAAGGTATCCCAAACGTTCAGGTTCGGGCAAGGTCACAAAATAATTGTTAGACATGTGTATAAAACAAACGTTTGTATGACAAGAGGTGAATGCATACGGATTTGTAAAAATCAAATTATCAAATTGCGGTTTTCTATCCCCCAAAAAGGGACGCAGCCTTGACTTTTTGCAAAGTACCCTATGTGTTGATCTGATGTATGCTTTAATGCTACACTGGTTACAGAAAATGAGCTGAACAGCGAGCTGGTGTTGTCACCATAACAACTAACAACAATCGCTATTTTTTTTACTAGTCAAACGACCACGAAAAACAGTTGAATGTCCGTTCCACTCCTATTCTGTTTCTATGGTGCACACATGTACTCTGCTGCCACCACTGTAGGCACTCGCTTCCTCTGTGATGGCCACTAACCAGGCTCCGTACTCAGGTGGCAGACAGAGCATAGGAATTTTATTGCTTACAGTGCGTCCTCTATCTTTCTGACGCTACAGCAGCTGTGAACTGAGCCGTGATACAGCCCCTAATTAGACGCGATGGTTTAATCAGATCAACAAGCCACAGTCAGTCAGTCACTCCGACTGGCTCCTAATGAACCAACAAGTGTTTTGCAGTGAAAAGAAACCTCCTGCTGTGTGTGAACTGTCTCTCTGTCTTGTGAATGGAAGTCTTTTTATCCTTACTCGCAGCGTGTTGCCAAAAGCTGATCGATGATTGAGACAACGCTGGTAAAAAATACAGAATAAGCGACTGATTTTTGATCAGCAATCAAGTGTCCTGATGATTATACAGACCAGTGTAGAGAGAATGCAGACACCTACACGATTCAATAGAATAACTGCAGATGTCACAGAGAATGTCCTTCGCTTTAAGGAGGGCTATTTGAATAAATCCCATTATCAATATGCTGAGGCAGTTTTTACATCACAGAGAAAAAGTGAGCGCGAGGGGAAAAAGAGCGAATGACAAAGAGGAGACGGATAGACAAGGAGAGCGAGCGAGATGTAAAATGGTGTCTAACAGAGATGAGAAACAAAGACGAAGGGGCGGAGGGGTGAGGAGATATGATAATAGATTCACTACAGAGCCAAACCAATTTCCATTCTTAACCTCATCCAGACCAGCTGATGATTAAGAACACAGCCGGGGTCACCTTGCTCCAGCTCTCCTTTCTCCATCCCAAATTAGAGACACTTATGGATTCATGACATGCACACAGTGGATAGAGTCACTCTGAATTATGTGCCAATATATAATTCAGGACGCTCAGAGTTAATAAGTGAGACTCGCCAAGATAGCATAAGTATGAGAGTATGTTAAGGAAGCAGAGTGCTCGAGCTTGATCTATTTCTGTGCTGCATGTGGAAGGTTAGAGGTTAGGCATATAGAGTTATACTCAGGAAACTTAAGTTGTGTTGAAGAGGTGTTGAAGTTCACCTGTGAGAGACCTTAGAGCTCAGGGTTATTTTTGCACTTGTCGTGCAGATCTTAAAGAGGCACTCAACGTCAAGTCGTTAAGTATTGCACTTCCAACGAGTTGAGCTTGTGAGAGACAGATTTTTAACATTCTGGGAAACACACTTTCTTCACTTTCTTGCTGAGAGTTAGATGAGAAAATGTATACCACTGTCTTATGAAAGGTTGCTCCGATCAATCAGTTACCGATTGTTATCGGCCAATATTTGCTCTAAATAGTTTGATCAATGGTCAAAGATCAGATTCTGATAAATGACAGTGAGAGAGACAAGCAGACACACACCGGTCATAATGTCCGGTGAAAATCATTCCCTCTAAGCACAATATTAATTGTATTAAAATAGGCACAAATTACATTTCCACATATCCTTCAGCAAATTAATCTTCATTTTTTTATGAATTTGTAACTGATTTATAACCTTGGGAGAGCAAACATTTTTTTACTGCCGAGAAAATATTGTTTTTGAAAGGCTAAATGCCAACAAATATGGATTGAAGCAGAATATGTCATGAACTAAAAACATGTTGGGAATTTTGGAAATGTTGACTTTCGGACAGACAATGCTCTGGATTTATTGGAAATCACACGAATCGGTAGCAATCCTACGCCACCACTGGAATCTAATTCTTCAAACAAATACTGTAGCCTAATATTATGACCGAGTCTGTTTGTAACCAGTTTTTTGTATAGATTGAACAAACAAAATATACATTGGTGAGCTTTAGAGGTGCTGGTAGGCTGACTTTGTTACCTTCGAACAGAGCCAAGCTAGCTGTTTCCCCCTGTTTCCAGTCTTTGTGCTAATCTAAGCTAGGTTCATTTTTACTGTACAGACAGGAACTGCAGGATTGGAGCCAAATGCAGACAAAGCAGGCAGACAGGATAAGTTCAGATTTCTACATGTACTGTGTATTCATATATAGGCTTAAAAGTAGGTACAGGCAGAGGTTGAAAACAGGCAGTTAAATCACAGATAGTTTCAGATAACAGAATACAGAAGCTCGAAAAGCAAAGGCAAGAAGCACATGGCAACTTTGACAAGTGGAAAAGGGCTGATTAAATATCTGCAGGGCTGATACGGAAAGTGGGAGTAGGTGAGCAGGTGGGCGGGGAAGGTCAGGTGATGGGGAACGGAGGGAAAGTCTGAGGGCATCTGGTGGTTGGAAGGAAAATGGCAATGAAGGGGGAGTAGGGAATGTGACTGGAGAGGAGAGACGCACTGTGACACTCAAAGTCAAACGTAAACTCTAATGTAAACTGTATGACGTTAAAGGATACTGGTTGAGGAGTTTGATAGCTGTAGGTGTTTGTCAGGCAGATTTGGTCTAATGAAGGAGCTACAGTATCAAGCATTATGGGAATTATCTTTGCCTCTGCTACTTCTATAGATAGATTCTATAGATGAGAAGATTGATACCACTCTCCTCTGAGTCGTGACATCAAGTTTGAGTTTCTGAAGGCGGTGCTGTTTTCTTTGTCTTCCCAGTCACGCTGGCTATAACTGCTCACGCAAACTTTCCAGTTCTTCCTGTAATTACTCCAAAACAAACCACTTTTGCCGCTTTGAAAACTTCATGTGATTTAAAACTCCTCGAGCAGCTTTATTTCTTGCATCACTCGAGGACCTTGTTAGAGCAGTGTAGAGGCAGGGTTTTGTTTTTTCAGGACACCAACATTCAAAGCTAATCTGGTATTCAGGGAAATCTCACACGGCACTGATCTGAGGAAGGTCTGTGTTGCAACCAACAGATCCATCCCTTCTTTCATCACCCCCCACTGACATCCTTTTCTTCTGTGGGCTCATTTATCCCATTGGAGTGTAGCCTAGTGTAACTGACTCCAAAGTAGAGCTGAAATTGTTCACAGTAGCACCATCATATCCAGTATCATAGCGGGAAAACGACACAGGAAGTTTTTTTTTCTTTTTGAATCATTGCGTTCATTTATACTGCAGTCGGCTTGAAACCCTTATGTGAGCTCTTTCTGACTCTGAGGAATATTTTACACACAGTTGGTGTATAACATTTCACTCTATAACCATGTAAGCTATTGCCTTCTGCCCTGTAGGATTCTCACATAACATGAGTCTGCTATTCACCTTTTGTGACGGTAATAATAACTACATTACCATTGTCAAGCCATTAGGGAATTATGATCTTATCTTTAATATTATAATTAGCTGCGAACATTCAAATAATCCCCCAAATGGTGACAAAACATGTATAGGAAAAGAGTGCAGAGGAAAAAACAATTAACAACATAATCAGTGGGGCCTACTAGCAGCTAATTGCTGCTTGTTCTTACTGACCTTGTTATCGCACGCTCACACGGAGGTAAACTCTCGGGCCGTACACTGATGCATGTTGGAGATATTTCCATGTGACTTAATGTGTTTCCCGTGTTTCAGTGAAAAGAGATCACGATCTAATGAGTTTGGATAACAAAAAAACACTATCAGTTAACAGAAACAGAAAATTAAATGTGAGGATCTGAAAGGAAATAGAGTGCCAGTAATCTCTCGGATTATGTTCCTGATTACGGCTTTGATTACTGTAACACAATCATGTGTCCTGGAGTCCCATGCACACACGCCACCTCTAGATCTTATTTTGCTCCACCTGAAGGGCCCACATGACATGATTTCCATTAGAAAACACCACATTACATCCTTCCTCCAGCATCCAATTTCCTTGCGGGTGGCTGTGCACGCTAACAGGTTAATAGGTTCAGTGGTAACCCTGTGGTAAATTGGTTGCTCTGCAGTGGTTAAGGGAGTAATCAAAGTGGCTGATTGCGGCCCACTCACCTGTCCTGATCCCCGGGGTCGCACCATCAAAGTGGCCGGTCACACCGATTCTGCTGCTGCCGGCCAGGCTAGCAGATGGCTAATTGAACGGACCGGGGCTTTCAGAAGGGAGATATAGAGGAGATGAAAAAAAGCTGAGTGAGGGAGGGACAAAGGACAGAGGTGGGGAGGAATGGAAGGAAGGATATACTCGCAACAGATTCTGAGAGACTGTAGATATGCAGGCTGTTCTCATACACCTTTCATAGCTATACCTACAAAAAGCAATGCACTGTAATTCGTATATATCCCACAAAATAAATTTGTATGTAATCTACGTAATTGTGAACAAGGAAATATAAAAGAGCCACAAATGCCGTGTAGGGAGGAGTTGGAGGTGAATGGGTGGATCAAAAACTCTGGACTTGCCCAGGAGACTGCTGTTCATACCCCGTGTGAAACCTAAAGTCAACGTGGATTTATTAGTCACGTAATTTACTTAAGTTACACCACTTCCAGTGTTATTTTAACCCTAACCACTATCTTTTACTAAGTTTAACCAAGTAGTTTTGTTGCCTAATCCCAACTAGTTTTTGTCACGTAACTTCCGTACTTAAGTTACCCCACTTTCGGTGTTATTTTAACCCAAAGCACTATCTTTTCCGAAACCTAACTAAGTAGTTTTGCTGCCTAAACCTAATCAAGTTGTTTCCTGTGAAGATGTAAGTTTATTTCGAAAAGACTGAAATTGACATGTGCGTCACGCGTTGCTGGACATTTGAGGAATAACTTTTCGTAAGATGTCTTATGAACCGTTGTATGAGGATACATTGAAATATGCCAAAAAACTGAACTGAGACATCAGTTATTGTCCAAAGCTACAATGTGCATCACGTGTTGAATCTGGGACTTACAAGCCTTTTGATATCAGTTTAACACCTTTTTCAAAGTCCTTGAAGTACCAGACTTAATATCAGGTGAATGTGTTGCCTGTTTTGGATAACTTAGAATTTATTTTTTTGCACATTTCTGGCTGTGAAATTCTTGCTGAGAAGGAGTGAATGCAGAGAGACACATGGACAATAAGGACAGAGAGGAAAGTGAAAGGAATATTAAAGCAGGGAGGAAGAGAAAATGTAATAAGTGTAAAATGGTAAAAGATATGGGCAGGTTGGAATAGTATAACATTTTATGAAAAGCTCTTATTTGCATTCTTGTCAAGTGTTAGATGAGAAGATCGATAACAGGCTCGTATCTTTTGGGTGAATATGAAGCTACCGCCAGGAGACGGTTAGCTTAGCTTAACACAAAGACTGAAAACAGGGAAAACAGCTAGCCAAAAATACATCTAGGTCACTAAGTAAGAGGTTAGCGCATGGGCGCAGTGACTTCCTTAGGAGTCTTAAAGGTAACTAATAAATTAAATGCTAAACTAAGCTAACCATCGCCTAGCTGTAACTTAACATTTTGAAGTGAGTGGTATCTATTGAGCTCTTGGCACGAAAGTAACAAATCAATTTGCCAAAATGTCCATGCTTTAACCATAAACTAAGAACCATTCTTTTAAATAAACCCCAGGTTAACTAAACTTATTTCAGAAAGAAAACAAATGTGGTAAAATTGGCAATAATTGTGTATACACGTAGTTTTACTGTGCAATGAGGGATTATTACCAACATTTCTGGACATATTTTAGGATATTTCAGAATAGATAATCTGGCTAAATGATTTGCTTGCATGAACTTCACTAATTTGCTTTCTTGCCGGGAGTTAGATGTTCACATTGATACCACTTTTGTGTCTGTACAGTAAATATGAAGCTACTGCTAGCAGCTGGTTAGCTTAGCTTAGCATAAAGACTGGAAACAGGAGGAAACAGCTAGCCTGGCTGTGACCGTTGCAATACCACAGGGGATTATTTGTGCCTCTAGTTTATGCGAGCATTGTCTTTTAAAGTTTAGAAAAGAGAGGAGAGAGAACGACTAAAATAGAGGATACTTATAAATATTATGTACAGAAGAAGAGAGGCAGGCTGAAGGGTCATTCAGTCAACATGACCTATATCAACCTTTTGCAACACGCCAGCAAAACACTGTTTGAATAACCACCGCTTTCCTTCCGCCCAACATGACCCCTGGACCGTGGGTCTGAATATTTATAGAGACAACATGCAGAGGAAGAAGCTCTGCTGCACATTATCCCAGTGAGAAATCCATCTGTTATTCCCTCTTGCCGCAATAAATGCTTTACAAAGCATTTTCGACCTAATAAAAAAATAATAATGCACCACATGCAATTTTTTTTCCCCGGCGAGAGAACCGTTTCGGCGCTAGCTGTGGCCAGTTTCCCCCTCGCTCCGATTATCACAGTGGCACTGAGCTTTTCACCTTGAATGTCCAGTCATATCATGCAGTAAACTTAAAGTAGTTAAGAACTTTGGTTTGAAGGACAAAAAGTTTGAGAGAAATGATTCGCAGTGAATCTCATATTAGGTGTTGCTAATATTATTTCACTTTGTGCTGTTTCATTTTCACCATTTGATGGGTGACGGCAGGTTGTGTTAATAATTTTCCAAAAATAAAACCGCAGTCAATAATAGATGTCCCTCTCATCTCCATTTCCCTGTCGCTTGATGTGATTATGTGTGATTCCCTCACGCAGGCAGACAGCTATTGACACAAGTAGGCGGGAAGAGAGACAGGTGTGCACAGTCCAGCAGTCAAATGTAGATATTGATGCAGTCAGACAGGCAGTTAGACACAATTAGGTGTTCAGACAGGTGTTCAGTTCAGCAGACAGACAGGTAGTTAGACCGGTAGGTAGGCCGCTGTGTAGGGAATACAATTAACATTCAGTCAGTGCCGCTACAGCCCCTACAAACACAGACAGCGTGGCAGATTAGCCACTCTCCGCTGACCAGAAGCTCTGGACGAGCCAACGGAGCCACAGAGAATGAATGGATCATTTAACAATAGGTTCCTGGAATGGGTGGAGGGTGGAGAAAGGAGGGGGCAAAACGACCAATATGGCTGCCAGAAAGACAACTGTGAACACTGGAGGATTGAGCATGGCGAGGTTTGTCTTGGTTAGGGGCACAGGATCTACTAATAAAATTTGCAGTTACTGTCCAGCGAATTTCACAGTGACAACCTCGAGCTTTTGGAGAATGTACATGAAGAGCTACGAGGTATATTTCGTACTTTTACGTGATCACAATGCAAACTGAGGGGCCGACCGTTTGGTTAAATTGACTGGAATGGTGCAGTTTCAGCCTCATTAGCCGATCGCTGCCCATCAATTCTATTAGAATCAGTGTTGTGATGCAGAGTTTGTGGCGTGGACATTATACATGACCTTCTCTGAAACAACATTAGCGATCAGGCTTTCTCATAATAGATCACCGTTGTTACTTTGGTGCAGGAGGAGTAGAGGGGGATTGTGACAGCACAGTAAGAGCAAAACAGCAGGTTATTGTATATCATTTATTAAAAATTCAACATGACCTGTGGTTGCATTGCAATGTGGTTAACTGAGACTACTGTGGGTGGAGAAATGGATATCTCTGTCTCCTCTGTGATGAATTTGTATCCGTTGCTTGTGTTAAAAACCTTGACTTGACACTTAGATAGCAAAAACATGTACAAACGAAAGACGTATGAATATATATGAACACTATGGCATTCACATTTAACCACCAAAGACGTTCTGTTGGTTTCAATAAAATCATGGTCAGTACCAGCCTGGAGCTGGTTGCACCACCTACTCATAAGTTCAAACTTCTCTGAGATATAACGTAAATATTTAATAAATTGGAACACATCCCTAAATCAAAACAGGTTGCACCACAAAAAACTAGTTCTTGTTAATATATGTGACCCGTTTTAGACGGGAGTAAAATAGGTAAATGTTCAAGAAGAAGATTTGCATTTCTCGAAAATAACACAATATTCCTCAAAAATTGCAAATCACAATGACTAGCGTTGGTTTCCTTTGCATAATCCAGCTCACAGCATGAATTCTACTAACTCTGAGAGGCATTTATTTCTTCACGTATGATGTCATACCTATGTTTACAAAGAATTGATAATTAAGTTTGGCCCTCGTTAAACGGTTATTTTCGGCAGTTATGTTACAGCTTGTGCTGCTGCAGTGCTAAAATTTTTATTCTAGCTTAATTTCTAACTTTGCAACAATAGCCTGTATATAAGAAGTGGACGTAGTCACCGTGGCGTCACCCATTGGTTTGTGCACTTTTGAATCCTCGAGTTCAGCATTTTGGCCATCGCCATCTTGTTTTTTTTGCAGCCAGAAGTGACACGAGAGGGTGGAGCTAAATACAACCAAACGCTGAATGAGTTTTTAGACGACCAAAATATTACAATTAACTTTCATGAACTGAAAACACACAGTGAAAGGGTTAATGTTCTAAGAATCTCATTCTAATTTACTAAATGAACATCATGCTGTATTGAAGAAGACTTGAAACTAGCGATTGAGACCATAAACTCATGTTTACAATGTTTACTGAGGTAATAAATCAAGTGAGAAGAAGGCTCACTTTCTCATTGACTTTTATACAATCAGACTTCTTTTTGCAACCAGAGGAGTCGCCCCCTGCTGGCTTTTAGAGAGAATGCAAGTTTAAGGTACCTCCGCATTGGCTTCACTTTTCAGACCCGGAGGTTGCCCACTGGGCGCAGCCAGATTTAGTAATCACTAGTTTGAAACTAGTTAGTATAGTTACTATACTAAGAACTTTGGAAGGGCTTATGACGCAAATGTAATGGATTTACAGTTAGCCTGTGCAATTTGTAAAGTGATTCTTACAGTGAATGAAGTCAAACAAAATGTCTTTTCAGTCTGATGGAACTTTTTCACAGCAGACAGATTGACTTGTTATAGCAGGAAAAGCACAGGCGTCTCTAATAACATTAACAATGTCTGTTGAAGTGTTATTTACACCTTTTTTTTCCTGCTGTGACATGTCTGCTGTGAAAAGGTGTATTATCAGGTTAGGTCAGGACAATGGCACTCCAATATGCAGCACAAGTTGCCTTTTGTATTCTACTTTATTCTGTTCTTTGGATCTGCACTTTGAATCTGCATAGTTAGCACAGAGACTTTTAAATATATTCAAAACTCCGTTCGCTCGTCTATATTCACCTCACATACCTCCCCCTGCCAGGTTGTTTGTTAAGGTATTTTGCCTGCTCACAGCCGCTAAATGATAGAGAGAGATTTATTCCAACTCCTGCTCGGGTCAAAAGCCTTGTTTTGCTTCCGGATGCAGTTTAAAAATGCCCATAACGAGGGCTGACAGAGAATTAATATAAATTAAAATGGACCAAAGAGTGCCTGCAAACTTGTCTTCATTAATAGGTAAGTGACAATATAATTTTTGTGGGGTACTCTTGCCAAGAGGCTCACACAATAAGCTCCGTACAGGCTGCCGTCCTGTGAGTTATTTCATTGTTTTTGAGCATAATTAGCTTTTGATAAAACGCTTTATGAGGGGGGTGTAGACGGAGGCAGGAAAGAGGAAGGGTAAAATAAAACTGCTCTAACAGGGTATTAGCCTCTGGGCCCTGTCCTCTTATTGTGGGGTCTGGGCTCTCCGTTGTGTATTGGGTTATATTAATTTAGAGAGTGGTATCTCTTGCAGGGATGGGGGGGGGCCTCTCTTTGATGTGCTCTCTGCGGTTTCCCCCCCGAACCATTTTTCATGTAGGTGCTCCACTCCGTATTGATTAGGCCTCATAAATTGTGAAAGAGTATAGGGGCGATGGAGAGGCCTAAAAGCCGCCCTAAATAGGTTAATGCTGGGTAGCGAGAGCCAGCAGGGAGTAGAGCAGCAACGCGAGCCTCATCTCAGAGCGGCTCATTTGAAGGCACTGCTGAGACCATGTATAATCCCCCCCTTATGAAATTAACTAAACGTGCAAGGAGCCCTTTTATCCATGTCCGCCTTTGTCTCATACAAATTCAGATATGTGCACACTGCCGCTTGAATGTCTGCGAAGTTTTTTTTTCCCCCTCAGATTTACTGCAGATTGGATGTTTTATCATCAGTGTGAAGAGGAAAAAAGATTTTTTTCAATTCCATGTTGGAAATTTTAGCCTACATTTTGTCTGTGTCCTAAATCACTCTCTTGTTCACTCATTCGCGATATAATAGACGGCATATTGTGCAGTAAATTGAGAATTTTGGACATTTATGGATTATCATCATTTTGCGTCATCTATTAAATGTGACACATTGTTAGCAGAAAGTATAGTGCACATGCTGTGGACGCATTTTACGTTCCATTGTGGGATTTTTTTTGAGGGGCACTAAAATGTCAGACAGTAAATGATATAGCGTATTACAGTAGTAAGTAGGGTGTGATTTTGCACATAAGTGTATTTTATAATTCAAACTGAAGTTTGGCAGTGTTGCCATAGCAATAAGCAAATACACATGTCACTTTCTGTTGCTCAGAGTGTGATTATGAAAACTGGAGATCATTTACTAAGCTGCATAGAGACATTAGACGGAGACATATATAGCACGCTGAGCTTATACTATCGGAGTCAAATTAGTAGTTGTCAAAAACGTACCCACCAATTTTCATAATATTGTCATCCTCAGTCTGTAAAGAGAGGGTTTCTCCTTTTTGTGTTAGAATAGGAAATTATTTTTACCTCAGTTTTTTGGCTTAATAAAAATCCTGTGATATGTGTTCAAACATATTTCTTCACTGGTGGGTAGACTCCCAATCTTTCTCAAATTTATTGCGGAGCAGAGAAATGAAATATTTGAACTGTTGCTTTCTTTGTTATTAACGGGCGTGAGTTTCTGCATGACGACGCTGCTACATATGCAGTTAATTTACATCCTTATAGTCAGTGTATTAACGTTACATACAGTAACTTAGATGGGGGTTCTCCTTGTTTGGAGAAGCAGACAGGAGTACCGGCACTGAAGCTAAGCATTGTGCTGCTGTGTGGATGCCGCGTTAGTTCGGATCTGAAAGTCACACAATAACACAAACAAACTAACCGATCGATGCAGCGGTAGACCAGCAACTCCTGTGTTCTGCGAGGTAAAATTACTGTTTTTGTGAAGAGAGTCTGGTTTGGTGGTTTCACAGTGATAAACCAGCTTCAGTTCCCCGTTGGAAAGGGCTGTCTAACAGCAAGGTAAAGCCGTGAAAATATTCGAAATATAGCGTACACTAAAAGGCGTTATATCGCTCTCTTCAAAGCCACCGGGCTACATTCACAAAAGCAGTAATTTTACCTCACAGAATGCAGGAGTATACATACTGTATATATATAAATATATACATTAGTTATTTCCAAACTTAGCACCGCTACCTTTAACTTAACTAGTGCTATCATTCACATTATTCATAACCTTATTGATAAGCTTTGATTAGCATACTTTGGTAACCTACGTCACTGCTTTTTGCAACAGCTGAGTGGGCGAACAGAGCACAGATTTAACTTTCATTCACCAGATACAATTCTAATTTTGGTGGTTTGGCATTTACCTATAATAGTATTAGCACATGAGAATAGGAAGAAGAAGAAAGAAGTGCTTGAATTAAATAAAAGCCTGTAATATCTACTGCACACCTCGTCTCCCCATCCTTTCAACGTAATATAAAGTAGCTCACGTTGTTGAATAGATCATTCTGAACAGTCAGATATAAGCGGCTGTCTGGAATTGAGCTGTGAATGAACACCGCAGATATATGTATGTACGCACGCGTACATGAACACACACTATCTGTCGTGTGCTGTATATCTCTCCTGCTGTTTATGTCGTGTCAAAGCTGAATGTATGCTGACAGTCATGTGTTGTGATCCCACAGATATTGACGTATTTAGATTAAAACCCATCTCTCCGGTCCTGTTTATCACACTAGACGGCTGGCTGTCACCGCCACGTTAGCGTGGAGAGGACAGAAAGATGAATGTCTATATGTTCGTTTGGTACAGTATATCAGAATGTAGCCGTATTTCCCCTGTGTTTATAGCTGAATATTCTATGTTTGTCTATATGTGTGTGTGTGTGTGTGTGTGTGCGTCCTCCACCTCATCCCGTGCATGGAAATAAGGTATGAGTTGTAACAGGCGAAGCAGGGAGCCACAGTCATCTGTCTTTGTTCAACGCTGATGTCCTGTTATATATCAGAGGCAAAGATGAATGCAGTTAATAGACTGTGACACAGCCATTAACTACAGCTGTAATAGAAGTGTAATGGAATCAAACAGCCATTTCTCCCCCCAGCATAGGCAGGCACAGGTAAATGTTTAAAGACCAGTCGCTGTCGAGGCACCTGTCTCTTCCTTTCTCACTCTCGTTGTTATGTTTCTCTTTTATCTCATCCGGTCCCCGATCTGCTCTCTTGCACACGTCCACATTCCCCATTTTTCCCCCTCTACCTATCCCCATGCATCAGGCCCACCCGCGCCCCCCACCTCTCCTCAGTCTCCCCACTCTCCCGTGGCGTCGCAGTCGTCCTTGAACCCTCCATCAGCTTCCTCGCCAAACATCAAAGCCAGCACAGATAAAAGTGTCCAGTTGTCCGTTTTCCTACTGATACTCGCCGCCGCCAGACAGATCCTCTGATGTCTGCTTTTATCCCTTTGCGTCTCGGGGATAAAAATGTGACATCGCTCCCCACACACTCCCCCACGCTCTGTAACCCCATTTGTAACTCCTTGTATATTCCTGTATGAAATTACCGTATTGATCGGCGAAATTGTCGTTTATGGTCGAGCTCTTGAGTTTCAGGAGATAATGGAAGGCGCGTTATGCGCTGACGTGGACAGGAAATCGTTGGGAAATGGAGAGCAGTCATATCTGCACAATGATAATATCCATGTATGAACAATGTGGGGAAGATTCTTTGAAAGCTTATATGGCAGTTTCCCCCCCCCAAAAAAAATCCTACTTTATGTGATTTTGACTTGGTATTGAGCTCAACAAGCCATTTGACACTTTCATCTAAAGCCAGTGTATTTTCAGTACATTTTCTCAGAGCTCACACAGTGAACTATATATAAGTATATAGATACAGTTGGCGCAGATGATACAACCTATGAAAATAGTTTCTTTTTTGAAAGATACTGATTTGTAAAAAAAAAAAAAAAAAATGCCCTATTTCTATTCTTCATCTTACCTGTGTCACAACCTGCAGTTTCCCTTTCTTTCCAGGCCTCTGCACCTACAGATACATACCAGAGGAATGTGCTTTGCATCCAGACAGAGGTAATAGGGTTCAGGTGCTGTTGTTTGTCCCATCGGGATCCTCCTCATCTTCTTTCTCCTCCTGTCAGCGCATGACCGACCCTACCACCAAGCACCACGGCAAAGTCAGCGCACAAGGAGGTAAAGGTACAGAGATATATACACTGACTATATGTTATTATATATTTATACTTTGCCATGTGTGGCAACATACTACCATTGTCACTACAGATGGTTGCAATGTTTTTATTGTTACATATCCGCTGTGCTCATCTTTGCTCATGTGGGTCTTCATGAATGTATATTTAAGGGATGCGTTTTAACCTGTTAAAGGTGCCCTGTGGTGTATTGACCAAAATGCATTGTGTTTATCTGTAGGTCTAACAAATGTGTTGAATGCACTTCGCGTCCTCGGAAAACATTTGCAAAGCCACATTTTTAAGTATTTTATGTTGCACTTTGTTTACATTCATGTTTTCTTGCTAGCAGTCTTCTTCTTGGGTGTCAACCGCCACCAACTTTTGATCAGCGTGAAACCAACATGGGCACGTGTGTTCCGTAGCCTGTACAGTACATAAAGATGGATGACGTGTCTCCTCCCACTGTACAGAAAGGAGGCCAAAATATCCTGGAAATGGAAGCTGCCATCTTGAAACTTTGACATCATTTGGAGCCAGAGTTTGTGCAGTAGTGATCGGACGGTGGAGCCGCGGTATCAAGGTCATCTGTCTGAACCAATCGTGAGAGAGAGAGAGAGAGAGAGAGAGAGACTCGCAGCTGCCAATCATGATGTTTCACCCCCTTTTTATAGCATCAAATAACTAATTAAAACCAAACTTATTAGAAAAATGAACACCTGAACATACAGCAGCGTGATAAGAACTACCTAAAATGACAGAAACTGTCTTTGGGAAAAATGTATTTGACTTTGACTTTGACTTTTTAGTTTGGCCCATGTCCCATCCGCTAACATGGAGGGGGCGGAATTTATGACCTATACTGCAGCCAGCCACCAGGGGACGATCCAGATGTTTTGGCTTCACTTTTGAGGAGCTGTCATGTTGTCCATCTATGGTGTGTCCTTATGTGCACGCAAAATACCAACAAAACAGGGGCCCACTTGTAAAAACGTTACTCCATAGCGCTACTAGTGATCAAAATATCCTTTGAACTCCTTGAACTCTTGAAAATAAATTGTACCTCATTTGCCCATGGGGGCTTGTAAGGGAGCGATATGTTCCAACATATCTTAACATGTCTATATATAAGGAGATGGAGCGTCGCGGAATTAGTCCATGTGAACTTTCTGTGGTGAAGTGCATCTAATTAAAAAAAATGTTTTTGGCGGCACTTACTTTTGTGGACTTTCTTCAGTTTTTCATTGTTGGCATGTGTTATTATTAGTCCTGTAAAATTATGCAGTCTTTTTTCCAAACAAACACACAGTACCTAACCAGGAAATGAGATGTGTGAGATGTTTCTTAATTTCCTGCCTCTAACCCTCAACTATCTTATTTTTGACAACAAAAAAGGTCAGATTTGGTTTGTGCTTCTATATGAAATGGAGTGATACTGAGCTGGCGCCGGATGGCATACGAAGTAACAGTGATATATGTTCGTATACCAACCATTCTGATCTGCGTTTGCATGTCTGACCCATATGTACTGTCAAAAAAAGAAAAGAAAAATAAGACCCGTTCCCTATTTTCCCACCTTTCTCCATCACACCAATCGACTCTGACCAAATCATTGTCATTTGCCTGCCTATAGCCTGGCATGCCTGTGTGCACATCCCTCCAATACAGCACAAAATCAATCGGAAAGCACGTCTCCTAAACATATCGACTTCAGCTCTGTAATGAGATACGCCTTTGACAATTGACCACTGCCTCGGCTTCTGTCAGCTCACGGATAAATGGAGCAATACTTTTAAAATGAAACCCTGTTGGTATGCCATGTAGGCTGTCACCCTTGGAGACGTGCTTGATATAAAAATAACCTCAGCTTCATTCTGTATGTATCTCATTACAATATGAGGGGGAAAAAATGGGCTGAAAAGATAAGATTTGCGTGACTTTTTCTGCGCCTTTGGCCTTGAAGGACAGTATCGAATGTCAGTGGGGTTTGTGAAGCAGTTGATGAGATTTTTGTCAGAACCAACTTGCATGATGGGAAAAAATATTATCAGAAATGTTCTGCTTCAAAACAAAAGCCAAAATCACTCCATAACCACAAAACTTTCCTAAGAGATTTTAATCTTTGCATGCTAACAGGGACACATTTCAGAAATGATTAAGGGTGAATAAGCTCCATCCTGTCCAGCTGACAACAATCACGCAGTGATATATGAATTTTGTCTGCTTGGTGTTTATCAGAGCCGTGTAGCCGCTTCCTGATTAATCCGACTCGCCTGTTTTCGGCCCCGTCTGGGACTGGACAAACTGAGCGGTGCATCATTACCTGGTCTGATTAGACCTGGATGGCTGCAGATGGCCACCACGGGGCTCTGCACCTGCTTCTTCTGCCAGGTAAAACTGCATCACAACTTTCTCCTTCATTTAGATAGTTAGCTGTCTGGTTTGTCCTCTTTTCTTTCTAAAAATCAGTTTAATTTCACCTATTTCTTTGAATTCGTGCTGGATTTTCCTGAGATGAATGTAAAATAATTTATGTTTAGATACAAACAAGGCCAAAGCATGAACTCAAGAACGATGTTGACTATTTCCTCATGTTTTTTGTGTCTAAGTGTCTAATGGGGACAACAATTTTTGAAATTGGTCTAGTATTGAAGGATAAAGCTGTAACCGGTAGCCACAAAAACTAGCTGCGAGGTCAAGTGAGCAGCATCAATGTGACATTATGTCCACTAAAAAGTGCTTGTTTTTGCCACTTACAGACTCAAATTGTGCCTGACAACATTATGGAAAGGACCCTCCAGAGCAATTACAACATTTTTCTTACCTTTCGATTGATCCGGTCTGTTTGTTATCGTGTCCAACTCGCGCTCAAGGAGAAGTCTCATTGTGAAATCTGAATATTGCTCAATATGACTCAAATAAATACGGGTGGCCATCGAATTCAAAGACCTCATCCACATTGTTGAAAACATCTAGATATTCAGCCATGACATTGAAAATCTTTTAGATAACACTAAGCTATGCTTTCTGTACTCCAGCACAACAAACTCTGCCCGGCTGGCACTCGCAGTGTTTCCACCATGGATGTATTCCGCTACTCCACCGTTGTCTTACGATTTTAGACTCTTTTTAGGGGTGCTCAAGCACACCTAAATTCAGTCTCAGCATCCCAGCAAAACCCTCTGAGACCGCCGACACTACAGTCTTTAAGAGGCTTTAGTAGACTCAGTTTTAACCCTAGAGTGAAGATATATTGGTAAAACCTAAGGATTCCATTGGTACCAACCATGTCATGTTAGCTTGTCAGGAAGGAGGCTAAATAATGCTCCGAAGTTAGGCTACATTTTGACGAGGGAAAACTGGCATGGCGGTTTTAAAAGGTGTCCCTTGAACTCGGACCTCAAGATATGTGAATGAAAATGAATTCTATGAGTCTCCCCTTTACAGACATGCCCACTTTTATGATAATCGCATGCAGTTTTGGGCAAAAAACATGCAGTTTTATGCATGCAGTATACATTTTTGCCTATTCTTAAATGGTGTATTTGAATATTTCGTCATACTGGGGTCCCTAAACAGTCTTGGAATTACATAAAGTGGGTATCACTGTAAAGCTGAGACTCTTGTGGATTCAAAGAGCCCAACTGTATTCATGTGTGATGATGTTAGTCCCCATAGTAGCCTTTTCATTTTAGTGAGACCATTTTTTTGAAACTTGACGTCACTGTTTAACACTGACCTAAACAGCAGCATTATATTTTTTCTAATATTTTTAGTTGTCACATGGTACCTGAATTTTGTGTTTTCCTTTACATAAATAAAGACATTTCCACCATAACTTGATGCTGAAAAAGGCAGAAATTGGTGCATAAAAATTCACCAGAATGCAGGAAATGAAGCATTTGATGCTCAAATAACCCCCCAATGTTGAAACAAAACCTATGCCCTTGACTGTACACATGTCACATTCTCATTACGGGGATGAGGGTTTGCTCCTAGAATCGCCCCCGGTCAGACACTTATAACAATCAGAGCCTGTCATGGCAAAAACAAGCACTTTTAGTGACCGTAAATGACAGAGCCAGCTTGCCCCAATAGCACCATATTACAACCCGTAAGCAGCTGCCGTCTGCAGCGCTCTCCCTCAACACTGGACCAATTTCAGAAATTGTTGTCCCCATTAGTCAGTTAGACACAAAAACATGAGAAAAATAGGTTGAAAAATGCCAAAGTTACCCTTTAACATGTCAGCGGGCAGAGCAAACGGCTCCACTGTAAGCTGAGAAGTAAATCAAGCTCAACTTGTCCTTCCACCTACTGTCCCCCCATCAGGTGTTACGAGTCATTGCTCTCCGGAGCACAATCCACCATTCTGGCTGCTTATGTGGCTGCCTGCTCGGGATTTAGTAGACTTGTAAATGATGTCATCCGTAGTGCACACACACACACACACACACACACACACACACACACACACACACACACACACACACACACACACACACTCAAGGCCTCTATCGTCTCTCGTGTTGAAAAGTCCTGTTAGCCAGACAGATGGAGAATTACAGCGCTGAAAATTGTGGTTTGCTCGCGTTCTGCAAACAGTCACTCACGCGCAAACACACTCGCGCTTCGACTCGGTCTCGCGCACGCAGGTGGAGGCGGATGTTTTTTGTGGTGAAACGCATGGAGGTTAGAAATTACAAGGGCACAAAATAACCTTGAGTAAGATACTGTAAAATTGTAATATTAAGAATTATCCCTTCTCCATTACACTTTGTTCATATTTTATTCATCAAGCTGTCAATATTTACATCAGGTAAGTCATTTGAGCCTATATAATCCGGAGCTTTCTTTCTACACTACAGGGTACTTTTTTTTTGATCAGAAAACAACTGAGTGTGCAGTCTGAAGTGGCAGGAAATGTTGGCACCATTGCAGTAGAAGAAAGTGCCAACTCCACACAAACTACAGTACTTTGCAAGCAAAAAAAATAACCAACCGATATGGTAATAAACCTTAAAGAAGATAGGGAGGCAGAGAAAAACAACAGCGTCCTGTCCTATACGGCCTGCTGGGAGAGGAACTTTTCCAATGCATACGTTTATTAAATCAAATCCTAAAAACCTGTTGACTTTGGTGCATACACACACAAGAGGAGACTTAATATAGAGAATTAATATCAAGCCCACACACACACACACTCACACACACACACACACACACTCACACACACATGCAGGAAGGAAGGAGCAGCGAGGCAGGCTGGCTCACCTTGCTGTGTACTCTGTGAATGAGATGTAAATGTGCTGCTCACCTCGCCACCGCGAGATCCCGCTGTGATCAAAGCGTTTTTCAGAGTCATGACTGCTCTGCTCACTGCGAAAATCTGCTCTGAAGAATATCACTGCAGGTGGAGACACGGGCATTTTAATTACATTGTTTCTGTGTGTGTGTGTGTGTGTGTGTGTGTGTGTGTGAATGTGTGTGTGTCTGAGTGTCAGAGACACATGCATATTAATGTATTTATTGCGCTCATATTTCGTGCGTTTGCATTCTAGCATTTCTTGCGCGTGTTTCTGTGCAGTGCATGTGGGTTTGGTTTTGTGAGTGTGTGTGTGTGTATGTGTGTGTGCATATGCTAGCAGGCTAAAGTGTGACTCCACGCTGCCAATGGTATCTCAAAGAGGCAGGTGGATCTCTTAGAAGCATCTCTTTTTTTGCAGCAGCAGCCACAGCGCTCAGAGGCTCAGCCACCTGCTGTTTACATTACAAGCCTCCAGACCATAAAGCATATCATGCAGGTCTTTGTGTCAGCATATTTAACAATGTTTCAGACTCCTGAATATGCAGCACTCTGACCCACTCTTTTAACAGATTTTGTAGTTCACCTTTGCAAATTCATTCGAGCGTGAAAGATTGCGCAGGATGTATCTGGTCGTCGATGGATATTAGCAACTTCATAAATGGTTTATGACACCGACACAACAACAGTATATGAGGCCCATGACTCAGATGGAGCGCAGAGAGAGAGAGAGAGAGAGTGGGAGAGAGAGAGCGAGTGCTGCCACAAAACTCTGCGCTGTCTTGAAGATAGTCAAACAATTTTCAAGACCAGCAACTTTCAAGTCTATAAAAATTGATCTGTTTGTCATGAGAGGAGACCCATTTGGGATTTCTCAAGCGTGAAATCTTCGTGAAATGGGTGTATCAATCAGAAAAACAGAGAGACAGAGATTGAAAGATGGTAGAGGGAAAGAGAGAGACGAGAACGAGGGGCGAGTGGAAGAGCCGGAGAGAGAAAAAAAAAAAGACAATATCGCTTTAATTTAGTCATTGTTTCAGCCTTCCTAAACCCTTTCGAGAAGAAAGGCAGTCTTCCAGCCGTCTATCTCCGAGCTAAGAGGAGCAGAATATCACCGCACTGTCAGAGCAGATATGAAAAGCAATCGGCTCCTGTTACACGTACAAGTGTATAATATCTTGTATCTTCTTTATGTTCCTAATAACGCAGGGCTGCCGTCGGATAAATGCTTTGTATTCTACAGTATTGGCGTACAGCATCTTTTTGAATAAAATGCATTGAATCTTCAGCATCCAAAAGGCTGATTCATTTCTGTAGTGCAGCTCAACAAGCAGCTTCTTCTGCTTGCAAAGCTGCCAGAAAACATTATTCGTTATTATTAGTATTCACCAACAAAGTCACATTGTAAACCCAGTCATGGAATACATTTGTATGTGTGTACAGGACTCTAATGCCGGGCACACACTACACAAAATCAAGCCGATTTTGGGCCCAATTCTCTCCTCCCAACAATCATCAGCAAAGCCCTGAATTGTTGATGGTTCTAAAGATTGTCTTTCCAGATATTCTTGTGGTGTGAGGTATGTTAAGAGTGCCATTTTACATCCCGAGATCGGCTTGGAAGTCCATCCTGGTCGCACCGATTTCGAATATCAAACGTCCAATATTTACAATCGGAACCCCGAGTACAGCAGATGACGCTGTCACGTGGGAAAGAACGATAGCCAATTTGGAACCAAGCTGACTGAAGAAGGAAGGACAACCACCGCAGTCATGGCGGTCGCGGCTAATGCAAAACGCGAAGTATAAAGTAGTAGTAGGATAGACCTCAGAAATGGAGGACCAACTTTTGTTGCCACAAAACTACAACAACAAAACAAGACTTCATATTTTTTTCTTTTTACATCGTCAATTTAATCGCTAATTCCTGCCAGTCGTCCGCCATGTTTGTTTACACTAAAGTCACGTTTGATTGCGAGAGATTTCGTGAGATTTACGGTTTTAAGAGTCGGGACTATTGTTGTACATGAATGGAATCTATTAGTGTGTGGTGTGCTGTTTTGGCCAAATCGTTGCTCACCACACACTATAGGAACAAAACTGTTAAATTAAGAAATATATATAAATTATATATATATATATATGTATATATATATACATATATATGTATATATATATATGTATACATTTTCAATATCTGTTAAGATTTGAAAAATCTTTTAAGTACAATAAGTTTCTAGATTGATGATGAGAAAACCCAATGAATGGTAGTTTACAATGACAATAGTTTCACGCAGAATTATACAAAAGCTTCTCATTTCTAGCCGACAACCGTGGGATCTGTCTGCTGAAATGACGAGTAAGACAAACGGCAAAACTCTGTGAGTGAAACTTGTTTTCAAGCTGACTTTTCAACGCTTCTAGCTGATTTGTTTTGAAACAAAAAGTTTGTAAAAGTGTCTTTAATGTGCGCATGATGTCTACATACACGATATAATGCTAATATATGGAGGCTAAAGCTACATGTCTCAGTCAGAAAGTCATCCTCACCAGGTCATCCTCACCAGCTGATGATAAATATAACGCTATTCGTTTTGGTCTAACTGCTGACGTAACTCTGATATTCTAGCACTTTGGCTCCCAGACCGTTCATGTTCTGAACAGGTATTTTCCTGTAACCCCTCATACAGTAATAATATAGTTGGCTAGTGACACACCCCTATCCTTTGGAAAAGCTTGATACCTGCTGTGCTATGTTACGGATTGTCAGCTATGATTGGACAATTGCTGTTTGAGGCTGGGGTTTAGTGAACGGTTAGTAAGGAGGAATGGAATAATTGTGGCTTTTAAGTGTAGAGAAATCAAACTTTAGACACTTGAATGACTAAAAGGCCTTTAATAAGGGGCCAAATGACTAAAAAACACTTAACATAAACTTTTCTTTTTATCTGTACTCTTAAGAACCTAAAAATATGTTTGTCTTTTTTTTTATAGTGTTTTATGCACCCATTACCACCTATCATGTCAAGTCAATTTTATATAGCACAAAACACAGAATCTGCTGATTTTCTGCATCACATACAGTATGTAGGTTCCTGTGGCAAAAAATAAATAAATATATATATATATATATACATTTATATAAAGTGTATATGAAATGCGATGCACAGTTTGTGCTACTGGTTTTGGTAATTTATTTGGTAACGTTACAAGTATGCATACATAATGTATTCCCTCAGCTGAAAATCTATATCGCCCATAGATTGACTACTGACTATAGAGTGACGTTATTTCCAGGAGTTGATTAGTGAAAGGCGCTTTTTAGTTGACTTCAATCCAAAACTCTGTAACTGCTCCGGACCATCCGGTTCTGCAGCATAGGTTACCATGGCAATCTAGCCAGGTTAAAAGAGAGCCACCTTTGTTTCTGGCTTTAGACTCAACATACCTCGCTAACCCGCTAATCTTACTTCGCGGTACACCCATTACAGTGTCATCATTGTTAAAATGTTTGCTGCCGCTCTTTTGCGAAAGAATGTGGTGGAGTACAAACAAAGAAAAAATCACATCAGAAGTGAAACAAGGAAGAGCTAAATTCTGTTGTGAACCGGACAAACCTGAAGAAGCAGCTAGATGAGCAGCTGTCAAGCTGTTCTATTATGTCTTTGAAAGAACAACCATTAGCCACTAAGAGCGATTGAAATGCTTTACGAGGTCGAGAGGTCACAGTTGCTCACATGCACTATTGGGCTTTCAGAATAAAGCTGTGGTCCTCTGTGCTGCCACACCTCCACTCTGAATGTCTGTCATGCCCTCTCAAGGTTGTGGAATGCGTTGTCAGGATCAGCAGTATGATGGTCATATCCTGCCTCGGTCTGAGAGGAACATTCAGTCTATAACAATACATCCTAACTCGAAGCAGGCAATGAGCTGCCATGGAGACGTAAATGACAAACCATAAGCTCACTCTCCGGCCTTTATGGGTCACAGAGAGCATGTTGATGTTCATACGACCTTATAGTCTTTCATGCAAAATGGGTAAAACAATTATGAGCAACTGGGAAACTTGCCCTTGAAAGATGTTATTATGATCATATTTATGACTTAGAACTGTTATAAGACATCATTACCACCATGTACCACTATTACAAATGCTATTGCCATTATTATTGACAACATAATTAATTTCCTCGTAGCAGAAGTGATTGATCCATTCAGTCAAATAGAGCTGACACCTCTTTTCACATTATATCTGAGATCAAGGCACCACATGTTGACAGGAATATTTGGTTAAATGATCAATCCACCCCAAAACTTCAGCAGCAATTTGTCCTTCCAGAAGCAATGCCCCCATTACCTTGGATAATCCACAGACCTCAGTGTGAACAGTTTTTTATTCAAACACATTTCTACCAAAGAATTGTTACCTATTTTCCTTTTTTTCAAAATGTGATAAAAGTGTTTTTGGACATATTTGTGGGAACAGCTTCTAAGCTTTTAAGCCTCTTGGTGGGTGTTTCCCACAGCGATGATTGATAGACATTTGAGAGATGGCGTTGCTAGGAGACCCATTCTCAACTTTTGTGGTGCGCAACTGACTAAATAACATCATGCTGTATAGCCTATGAATGTTGTTGCAAGGCATTTTCCCCCATATAATGTTGGTTGTGTACTGTTAGTGCTGTGTTTGTCCCACATTATACAAAGTAGGTTGGGACTAGCTATTGGTAGCTGTCTCTCTTTTAAATGTTCAAATGTGTTGATGGCAAATAACGTGAAACTCTGGAGTAACGAACGTACAGAGTCACAGAGTAACGTAGGAAGTGCTGAAATCACAAATGGGACTAAACAACAGCCAACAGCGGTTAACAGCCTGTGTGGCCATTTAAGTGATATAAAATTTCTTTTTAGATATTACAGACATTGCACCAATGAAATTGCCCGTACAGTTGATAGCAATTCACGCCTCCTGGAAAACACTAGGAGATGCTGTGACTGCTGAAAAATTTGGACCAAATAGCCTACTCTAAGTGTAGATATATATACTGCCTTCTTAGCAAAAAATATGTTTTATTTCAGTTTGTCTCTAAATGTCAATTATATACAAATGTGACTAGATTAGTGTTGGGCGATGTTAAAATTTTCCACCTGGCCACTGTCAACAACAACCACCGATTGCCGATATATTCGTGCAGATGTGTCCTGTTGTAGTTTCAGCTGGGAGATCAGCTGTTCTAGCGGAGGAGTATCGTAAAACACACTTCATTCAAACTCGACAGTAACAAAATGAAACTCGCCAAAAGCATCTCAGTTAGTCTTTTTCAATACCCAACTCTGGTTTGGTTGAAATAATCCTTTATTTTATCGTATTTTCTTCTGAAGCAGACGATTAAATTAGCAAAATAAAAGGACAAATATCACCCAAAAAAATCGCTTGGAAAAAAACAACCGCCGATGTACTCAGCCAATCGTCGATAGCCGATATTCGGTCCAATCTCCCAACCCTAGACTAGATCCCATTGGAGGTAAGTGAGACTAGACAGACTAGACTAGATTAGACTGGGATCACGCCAGCCATGACGCCATAATAGGCCAGGGGTGTGAAGTACTTCCTTCGAACTCTGTCTTCATTTTGATCTCAACTGCACACCTGTAAAGTTTTGTGACTGCATCTTTCACAGTTGTGACGCTATATTGTGGTGACAAAGTCTGTCCACAGACAGACAGACAGACAAATAAACACCTGGCAAAATACTCAAAACCGCTCCTGTGGTAGTTCCCGTTACAGAACAGTAAGTGTCTCAGTAGGCATGTAATGGGATTGCAAATTGTGGTTCTGGAGACAAAATGTTTTTTTTTTCATATTTTGGGTGAACAGACCCTTAAACTGGTCTATTTGTGGGCACAGATACAGTCAGTTACAGGGTCAGTTGCAGGGCAGGAACGGTGCACAGCTCAACCAGAAAAAGATCTCAGGAAGCAGAGTATGACCGGCCGGCCGCGTCACTCTAAAATGTAGCCATTAAGTCTGATTTTAGGATTGAAGAGTGGCAGCTAAAAGCCCTGAAAACTGTCAGTGCTCGTGGTCAGCGCCGCCGCTGCTCCTCCACCATAACATGAGCTGAAATGAAGCATGATCGCGCTCTCCCACCCACCACCACTACCACCACCATCACACACACCATCAGCACCTGCAGCTCCTCTTCCTCCATTTGTCATCAGCCTGGGAGAACAGAGAGAGAGAGAGAGAGAGAGAGAGAGAGAGAGAGAGAGAGAGAGCACCTGAAAATGAGTGTGGTGGTAGAGATATAATTGCTTTCTTGTCTTTTTCGGTTCCCTCCCAAAAGGAGAGGAGGCATAGCTGTGAGTGACTGAGGTTATCTTCACCGCACTATCTGCTGAAGAAGCACATTAATGAATAGTGCATTAAAAGTTAGAGTCTGTGCTGCACAAAAAAAAAAAACACACACACACTATCCCGCAACTACTGTAATTTAAAAACCACAATAGCCACTATGCAATCTTGAAAATGAAAAATAAAGGCCTTCAGGCATTGTGCGCAGAATTTCTTTTTTATTCAAACAAAGCGAAGAAAAAGTAACATTCACCTATCTGTGGTTAACGCCTAATTGATTCATTTCACAGCTCTTCGGTTATTTCACAAGTACACACTTTCACTTCCGCAAAAACACACCATGTAAGCAAATATGCATTCAGGTAAACACAGAGATTACCGAAGAGAGGCAAATAATTCAAACCAAACAGCTGCGGTGGGGGATCTGGGTAAAAATAAATAAGTAAAAAGCATGATAAAAAATGAATGAGGCATGCTGTGCAGTCCAATATTTCCTCCACCTTGAACCAAAGTTGGTTGGATGGCTCTCTGAACTAAAAACCCAATTACTGTAGCGTGAATGCTTGTTTAATTAGCCTTGTATGATAGGCTGCCCATCCATTACGTGGCTAATTGCCATCCTATCAGGCCAAATAAAACACGCCATCACACTCCGGCGTCTGCATCATTGCGCCAGATGATATAATTTCCTTGTGAATCATCTGGATAACGAAACGCGGAGTGACTGACTGAGGGGTGTGTGTGTGTGTGTGTGTGTGTGTGTGTGTGTGTGTGGTCATGCATGTGTAAAATGGAGTGAATCCAGAGCTATAATTCAAACCTGTGAGCTGTTTTGACAAAGTAGCCATAGCAACGTTCAATATCTAAACTCCCCGTGGAGCGTAGTGAGGGTCTCATCTGAAGATAGATCTGCACCGCACAAACCTTCGCTCTCGCTACAGCCGGCGTTACTGCTCAAACAGAGGAGCTGAACATCTCTGTTCATTTACCCGCATGTAGACACAATCCAAAGTGCCCTCCAATCAGTTTACTTAGCCCACAAAAACTTCCCCTCCTTAAGCCCTGCAGTCATTTACTCCCGTGTTTGCTCCTCTTAGAGGCCCCGCCGCAGCGTATTCTCCTGATGAAATTGAAGCAAAGAACGACTATGAGTAGATTTTTCACATCGGCCGGCCCATGTGAAGTAGAAGAGACTGTCATTATGCTGTTCAGTGGAGCAGTAATATCTCTAGCTGCTCGGGGACATTGGGTGCCTGAGCGTAGCCGAACCTGCCCTCCCGCCTGTCTGTCTGCGCATCTACCTGTCTGTCTGCATGGCTGCACGCGTGCTTGTCAGATTATCTGTCTGTCTCTTGGTCGTCCTCCCGTGTGTGCAGCTGAGGGGTTTACCTGTGTGTGCACGTGTGTGTGTTTCTGACGAGAGGCACAAGCCGTACCCCAGGGATCGGGCTCTCGGCTCCGAGACAGCGCGGCAGATAATAGGAGCTTCTCTGCTAGATTACTGGGCCTTGTTCTGTTCCCATCAGCCTCTCACTTTCTCCTCTCCTCTCCTCCCCAGCTCCTGTTCTAAACCCGGCTGGTAAGGTTGTCGAAGCAATTAAACCGACTCCCTCTCTGTCACACTCCCTGTCACCTTCTTTATTTTTATTTTTTTCCTTTTTGCTCACTCTCCATCTTTCTCCTCATCTTCTTCTCATGATTCCCTATGCTGCATATAGAATGGCAAAGGTTGCAGGAAGAGAGAAAGCTCACTCATCCTCATTCCTTCCTTATCATCCTTTCCTCTCTCCCCGATCACCCTATATCCTTCTCCTTCATGTAAGACCTTGACAGCTGTCCTCATAGAGAGAGCTGCAGCTCACACTGAGACAGATACAGATTCTGTCTAGTCCAGTGGTGCATTCTGTGGCAAAGACTTGCTGCACAGGAGACCCATAGCGGCAGTTTGAACTTTAAGCTTGGGGGTTCACAAGAAAGAAATCTAGAGGGAATCTAATATATACAACGCAGAGAGATCTAACATATTTGGATGCGTGTAGGATACATATTATACCCTCCAAACAGAATGCAACACGAGCAAGCGTTTTCTATTGGAAGCGCTGCACAGTGTGCCGTTTTGAGCTGAACTTTAGTTTGACCCTGTTTCTATTTATTCGTGACGCTCGCTTTGAAAGCGCCGCAATGGACGAGGAACAGCTGATTCTTGAAGTTGAAATGAGGAGTTAATATCTATACGCTTCCCTCCTCATTTTACTATAAACACCTAAATAAGGTGGCAGCAGGCAGGAGGGAGATCGCCTGAGACTTTGCTTAAGCTACTGTTGGATATTGTGTAATTTTCAGTAAATATCGCAGTGTAAAACATGCTATAAAACAAGCTGCATGACAATAAACACACTGCAAATGTATAAAGACATAATAATACATAAAAATAAGAAAATTTACAATAGAACATAAAAATATAAGAATACAATACGTAAAAATATATCTTTTATCAAAGTTTTCATTTTTAAAGTGTACAGTTGTACAGGGATGTGCAAATGACTGTCCAGGTGATGTAAAATTCAGAGTCAGTGGGGGAGTGTTAAGTAAGTATTCCTGAATTTCCCTCTGGGGATTAATAAAGGTTCATCTTAAGTAAATAATATGTATTTATATAGCGCTTTTCACAGACATAACATCACAAAGTGCTTCACAAGATCAGTATAAAAAACATACAAGAATAATTCATATAAAAATGTAGTGGCCACACGAGCCACGTTACAGTCAAAGGGGGGTTACATGTCACATGTACTAGCTGACGGGTCAGTCAATCAATAAATCAACCATTTAATGAATAAATAAATACATGCATAACTAACATACACAACAAATACATGCGTAACTGAGCAAACAAAAGAACGTCAGGACAAATCAGTCGATTAAATGATGGATCAACATGTCAATCATCCAAAAAAAAAAGTGGAATTAACAGTGCTGATCACTAAAAAGCACAGGCCGTGGATAATCGGATTACATAACACCCATCATCCCACTCAGACCTGTCAATTTCCTTGACTGTAGCCTCTATTAGAAACACTTAGTGAAATGAGGATTAACTAATGAAACTAAAATTATGGAAAATCTGCACCAGCGGCCTTCACAAAGCCAATTGTTTATCCACCAGGGCTGAGATTACATTTAAACGGATAAAGTGGTTTAAACACGGCTAATGGAGGTACTTTTAGTAAAATAAAAAAACAGCCTTTTATTAAAACAGACTTTAATTCTTAGTTTTTTTTCTTCCTCTACCCCCATTGCTAATCCAGGCCCAGTGGTCCTCATCTTGACAGCCAATGAAATCAAGCCTGGCACCCACAGCCCAACATTATTAGCAAATGCACAAGAAACTCTGCCTTTGCCTGCTGGGTCTGTCTCTCCCTCCATCTTACTCTCACTTAACACACCAAGGCCACAATTCGCTCTGACAGGTTTCTAGCCCCAGTGTGTGTGTGTGTGTGTGTGTGTGTGTGTGTGTGTGTGCGGAGGAGGGTCTGGGTGTCATGTGTGCCATGATACTCACGCTACAGAGCAGCTCTTTTGCTAATTGCAGCTATTAGGCCTCCAGAGACCGTCTCAGAGTGTAGCATGGTTAATGAGGAGAGCACAGTGAGATAAATGAGACATTGTATATCTCATGTTGGAACAATGATAGAGTGACATTAGATGTGCAGTCGAGGGGCACTTGGAGCAGTTATGTTCCTCGTGACCCTCGTCCTAACAGCGTTGAAGAGGTATTACTTAAAGTTTTTTTGAATGGCAATAATTACGGTTATTATCTCTTTTTTTGGCCGCTGATTAGGTATTTGTCCTAGAGACTGCTCATGGGCTGCAGTGATACATACTGTTGTCTTCTAACTTATTTTTTCCACTGTGGTAGCCATCTCCTGCGTCAGCCTGTTCGCACGAAAATGTGCATGAATGACACGATAATGTGCAAGGCATTTAGCGTGAAAATGTAAAGCCTTTCTTGGTTTTCACGTGTCATTTGTACGCCATGTAGTACGTATTGATCGCAATATTAACGCATTGCGTAAATATGCTACACTCAGAGCTAGTGACGTAGAATAAAACGCGAGAAAGATCGCTAATGGCGGGACTTGTGTTTTGTTTTGCAAGTTGTATTAGTGACGTTTGTCAAGTCAAGTTGTAAGCGAAAACACGGACAAATCTTAGACCGGACAACGCCATGGTAGCGACCTGTCAATCACAAGGTAGCCACGCCCTAAAGCATCCCCTGCTTTATGGTCTATTTGACTCTAAATGGGACCATAATTTACTAAATGAACATCATGCTGTATTGAAGAAGACTTGAAACTAGTGATTGAGACCATAAACTCATGTTTACAATGTTTACTGAGGTAATAAATCAAGTGAGAAGTAGGCTCATTTTCTCATAGACTTCTAAACAATCAGACTTCTTTTTGCAACCAGAGGAGTCGCCCCCTGCTGGCTATTAGAAAGAATGCAAGTTTAAGGCACTTCCGCATTGGCTTCACTTTTCAGACCCAGAGGTTGCCCACTGGTACAGAGTGACGATGTCAGCACTGTAATTTGCTTAGTGCAATATCTGTGAGCAACAGGTAGTGAAAATAGCTCATAATATCATTTCAATTCTAACGAACACACAGGCAGGCTTGTCAAGCTTTCCCACTTTTTTTAAGATAATATACAGTATATAGCACTACACAGATTATATGTGTGCTCCTACTGCATTTAGAAACTGGGTTTGGATGTTGGATGAAAGGATCAGGTGTACATGTCACTAGGTTATCAAACTGGCACTGTGTTTAATTGAATTAAACCAAAGACAGCACCTGAGGGCTTAACTGCACATTCTGCTACCCTAGAGCCGCCACTGTCCCTGCTTATTAGACCTATACCTGTCCTCAGCTGCACTACCCCGACACACTGCACCTATACATTGTCGACACGAGTTCACATAGTCAGCAACATGATCACCCTGTCACTGAAAGTCCATTCCTTTCCTGTAGAGCTTCAGTCTGTGTAGAGAAACGCACAAAAGGTCACCCATTCATTATTGTCAGCACCATCAGTCCAATAATATCACAGCAGGTTTTCACTTAAAGTCGAGATGAAATTAAAAATGCCTTTTTTTATCGAGCACCTATTTAACAATACATGCAACAAAAAATTACAAAAATAAAAAATCAATTTCTTTGTATATTTATATCAAAATCCAATCATCTTTTCTTCCTGTGAAACAAAATATGATGTGTGGTGCGTAAACCAGTACCAACCAATTTCAACAAATAGTATCACAACATCCATCAATCAATCTCTCAAACTTTTAGCGACAAGGGAGGATCTGATTTAAATCCTGTTCAACTGTTCACCACTCAGATATTCTCTTTATACTTCCGTTTCACTGGGACTTTAAACTGAAAGATCATGACTTGAGAAATGTTGGGTTCAACAACTCTTTCAAACCTCACTAAATAAACTCATAATGTCTTACCTTCAACTCAAGGTAAAACAAAAAAATATTTTTTACTGCCTGAAAATGAACATTTTCTTTTCACCTGACAGTGACAATATCTCATCATTAACTGAAGGACTCCACACTCACCTGTGGGATCAGAAATTTATACAGCTCTTGGCTAATAAAACCTTGTGAAAAAGAATGTTGGATAGACTTAGTAAAACATGGCAGTTTGATAAATTTGTTTTAATGCAAATTAATTTTTTCTAACGCATTAACGCAATTGATCTTTCGGAGGTTGTAGCGGGCACAGTTTTAGAGCTAGAGTGAAGATACTGGCATCATATGAAACTAGAAAACATTGTTTGTCATACTATGTCATTCCATGTCATAGCTTGTTGCAAAGGAGGCTAAATAACGCTCCAAATGTGCGCTAAATTTTGTCGAGAAAGAACTGGCATGGCCATTTGCAAAGGGGTCCCTTGACCTCTGACCTCCAGATATGTGAATGAAAATGGGTTCTATGGGTACCCACGAGTCTCCCCTTTACAGACATGCCCACTTTATGATGATCACATGCAGTTTGGGGCAAGTCATAGTCAAGTCAAGTCAAGTTTAACTTTAAACCTTTCACAGTGCGTTTTCTGTTCATGAAAGTTAATTGTAAGCGTTTGGTTGTTCTTAGCTCCATCCTCTTGTGTCACTTTTGGTTGCAAAAAAACAAGATGGTGACGGCCAAAAACCAAGATGGCGATGGCCAAAATGCTGAACTCGAGGCTTCAAAGCTGCAGTCCACAAACCAATGGGTGACGTCACGATGACTATGTCCATTTCTTATATATTGTTTATGCTCTGTACCTAAAAAACATGACTCTTGGGAAAGCTATAATGGCAGAAAAATAAATAAAATATCCTTTTTGGTAATTACAATTTTACAGACTACAAATAAGTACACAATTCAAAACAAATACCAAGGTATATACTGATTTATATATTTACAGATTTCAGTTCAATTTATTCCCAGCAGACAATTTTCTTCACTTCAAGGAAAACATGCCAAGGCCTTCCCATTCAATTTCTTTTTTCTAATCACAGTTCAGCTAGTGTAAATGGTGTTGTATCTCTGTCACAGTACCTGTCATTCCTGTCAGCACAATGTTTGCCATTGGTGAGATGGGAGAAAATGAGAGCTTGTTTTCGAAACACGCAGATGTGTCTTTTCATCTGGGAATCGCTGTGGCCCTCACAACCTGTTAAGTGAAGGATGGCAGCACATTGTGCACATATACAACACCTACAACTGCAAATGAAATGGAGGAAACGCATTCTGCTCGAGGAGATGTGACTGAAATATTTAGATTGACATGTTAGTAGCACGCGCTCGCAAATTGTTGGATGCATAGGAGGAACGGGGTTTCTGCGAATATGTGGGAAATTGTCTGATAAATTGCTCTCCGGGGACCAATTTGCAATCAGCACTCATATTAACACCGTGCAGCGGACGCTCTCAGTGGTTTCAGCGATGATGATAGCCACATGCTAGAGCCATTCATCTCCGTCTCTATTGTCAGTCGTAATGAAGTTATGCTCGTCATTGTAACCGTGGAGATTGAGAAACATCAAAGATCTGTTCTTTGTTCCTTCTCAACTCTAGAAGAATATATTCAACCCGTTCCTCTCAATCTCCTCCTTTTCTCTCTTGGCAGCTCTTCTCTGTTCTGCTTCTCTTTCAGGCTTAAATCTCTTTGCAGTCGCTCTCCGCTTGCTGATGTTGCCAGTTTTTCTCCCTCTGAAACTCATCTCCATTTGGGATTTCTCGAACAAATGCCTCTTTCCCATCAAAGACCCTTCTTCTGTCTTTCTTTTCAAAGCTAAATCAATACCTGGACACGGCAGGAGGTTGAGGAACCAACCACCGTCAGCAACAGACAAAACTATTAGTATCGCTTAATTCAACTAAGAGGTCATCGGACCCGCGAGTTTGATTTTTCATCCTCTGGACAAACAAGCCGATCAGTTTAAAGGCTAGCTTGACAGGCAGGGCTGCTGTTGATCAAAAGGCCTCATTTACATTTCAATCTGCCGCTGCCCAGATAAGACGACCATTTTGAGATGTTCGCCGTCTGTCAGATGTGCTGGGTGGCTAATAATGACGGTGATATTTCATGTATGTTATCGCAATCTCCATGCGTCTATCTTTCAAATAACAGACGCCGCAGGCTTAATGTGTCTACCTTCCGTTTTAATGAAAACATCGGTTATCGTAGGTCTTTAGATTTGCAAACATATTTCTTTTTTTTTTTTTTTTTTGCATATTCAGATAAATTGAGCAATCACTGCTTTGAAGTTAAGGTGGAAATTGACATTTAAATTAACTCAGAAATGCACGTCAGCTCTCTGGACTTGTCTCCGCCTGAGGATCAATAATCCACATCCTGAGAGTAAAACCATAGAATGGATTTTTGCAGAATTATTTTTATTTATTTATTTATTTTTTTTACTGTGAATATCTCCACTTGACAAGATCATGACAAAAAACATGGCGTTAAAGATCAATTTCATTCAAAGCCACCGAAGAATCAATGAATTGGATGCCTGACTCGTGTACTAAGGCGGTACTGTAAATGTCATTTCATCCCGTGACTCTTATACCGAGAGGCACGTCCATGTACAGCAGCTGGGGAAACATGTTGACAGTCAGATCAAATGAGTTATCGAGTCTCTTCCCCCTTTCACCACCAGATCACGCCCTTCGTAATTGCGAAGACGGAGAGCGGACGCGTCATAAATGGCAACGAGTGGAGGACGTGGAGCAGAGGAGAGAGGAGGATGTGAGGCAGAGGGATGATGTGAGTAAAAAAAATAAAAGACTAAAATGTGTGTGTGATATAGATATGATCTCACCTACACGTCAACCTATGGAATTATGATTGCTCGTTTCTCAAGGCCAGGGTCTGCTGTGTGTGAGTGCACGTGTTTGACTTGTGCTGCCTGGCTGCTGTTCAGCTAAAATGACCAAAGCTGAGTCTGAGACACAATAAAAGCTGCAGATACAGAAGGGAACTTGATTGCAGCTCAACTGGTCCGGCCAGTCAGTGTCACCTCACCCTGTATACGCAGTAATGATCAGGAAACACTTGAGGAAATGAGCAAATCGCAATGAAATCTGGCAGATCCGTTATGGTGTGGGATCATTTAACTCTACTTAAAAGGACCAACAAGAAAGACTTTTATTGCCCCATAGAACAAAATGACCTGATGGAGGTCGATAAGGGTTGTTGATCAATACCAGTGACTCAATGATTGCTCAACCACGAAGGCTAAAAAGCCTTTTTCTCCAGCCAAAAAGCAGAACAAGAGCAGTGTTGTTAAGCCCGTATTGTGCATGGTGATGTATCACCCTGTGACTAAACATTTCTACTGCTTTAATAATCTTACTCATGTCCTTTATGTAGCTTCAGTCAATTTTGTTGAGGAAATAGATCACTCGGTGCCTCCTTTAACTGCTAATAGTGCACATAACATGCCAATAAATTGATGTTGTATTTAGAGCTGCAACAATGAATCAGTTAGTTGTCAACTATTAAATGACTTGCCAACTATTAAATGACTTGCCAACTAAATTGATAACCGATTAATTGGTTTGCGTAATTGTTTTAAGAAGGAAAAAAAGTTAAAATTCTCTGATTCCAGTTTCTTAAATGTGAATATGTTCTGGTTCCTTTACTCCTCTATGACAGTAAACTGAATATCTTTGAGGTGTGGACAAAACAAGACATTTAAGGACGTCTTCTTGGGCTTTGGGAAACACTGATCAACATTTTTCGACTATCGACTATTCGATTAATCAAGAAAATAATCAACAGATTAATCGACAATGAAATCAACAATAGTTGCAGCCGTACTTGTATTTCTGTAGGTGACTAATGTAATGAAAGAGATCCAACCATAATAGAATGCTGCACCATTATAAGCCTTAAGATAGCCAGTTTTGGCATCAATTCTACAGTTAATTTGAACCTTACTGAGAGGATTATGGATTGTTCTTCCATTTTACTGTAAATGCTATAATTTGAATGGCCTGTTGACAGTTTTGGTGACTGTTCAAGCTGTCTACTATTATTAACTCACCACAATTTAAGGAAGATAATGAAAGAAATGTGCTTAAGTTTGGGTTGTCCGTCTGGTTCGTTCTCATGAACACAATATCTCAGGAACGCAGATTTCATCAAATTTGGCACCAACGTCCACTTGGACTCAAGGGTGAACTGATTAGAATTTGGTGGGCAAAGGTCAAGGTCACTGTGACCTCACTAAACACATTTTTGGCCATAACTGAAGAATTCATATGCTTATTATGACAATTTAACACAAATGTGTAACAGGACAATGATGAAGTGATGACATTTTGGACAGACGTGAATGTAAACTGCAACTTGATCGGTTGGCGGAGTCATACAACTGTGAGGCGGTAATTCTAGTTTATTATATTGTGTGTATTTTATGTTTTGATGATGTTGGACTCAACATTCTGCTGGAAAGAAACATATTTTTTGGTATTTGTTAGTGTATCCAACTTAGTTTTAAAACAAACCTGCAATATGTGCTTGTATGTCTCCTCTTATAAAAGATATATTCATGCCCCTGTAGCTGCATTTATATGATCAAAGATGTTTGATGAAGACAACGTAATAGGTTTAGTTTGGATGGGTGCATTTTAAGTTCAAAATCTAAGTTTTAACCAAACTCCAGTAAACACATCAAACCTGGAATTGGTCTTGATTAGCCCCCCTCACCACACAATCACTGAAATCAGTCCAATCAGGCCAGTGTGCAGCGGTTAAGCAGGAAGCCTGCATTTAGTGGGCTTTTTCTCATTTGAATTATAGGAGCTTCTGTAGCTGGCATTCGGGGTTTAGTAATGTGAAGTCTTAGCCATCAAATTCATTCAATATCAGTAATTTTCAAGTGTGTTTCTGCGTGTGTGTATGTGGGGGGAGAATGCTCACAAGCACGCACAGCCCTGCTGTATCTTTCTAAACTTGCAGCTGTAGATTATACTGCTATATTTGGCAGACAGATTTTGTGAGATTCTAAGAAATCGACATATATTTCAGCATGTGAGTGTTTTATTGATCCCTGCAGTGTTGCATTTCATGCTAGAGGCAGGACTGTGGGCAAACCGCGCAGCTGAGTGGTGACATGTACGTCTCAGTAGATGTGGTGGTGTTAGTGGGGGTGGGGGGAGCAACACCACTGCCTGCTGAATTACCACTGTTTGGAACAATAGGAAGACTAATTACTCCACATACATTCCTTTTGTTACTCAAAGGTGCCTTTAAACAACTCCAAACCTATTCTGTATTTAACAGATGTAGGAGTAGAAAACAAAACCAGCAACTTTTCATCTTTAAAGAGGACCTTTTGTGCTTTTTCCCTTTCCTGTAGTGTGTTATATAGTTTTTTTTATGCATGTGAAAGGTCTGCAAAGTTACAAAGCCCTAAATCCATGCCAAAGGGAGTTACTCTCAGATACACTGCTCTTGAACTGCCTGAAACGCTCTTCCGTAACGTGATGATGTCACCAAGTAACACATTTGCATAATACCCGCCTAGCTGCTGGCTTGGCACGCCCTAAAAAAAAAACTAATTAGAGCGGAGCTGGAGCAGAGTCTGAAGAGTTTAGTTCGGTTGACCAATCACAACAGAGTGGGCCACCAGCTGACAAATCAGAGCAGACTGGGCTTTTCAGAAGGGGAGGGGGAGCCTTAAAATAAGCATAATGGGTCCTCTTTAAGAGAGCGAACCTGCTATTTAGTTCCAAAAGTTACCTAGTATCACATTAAATGTAGTTCGTATTTGTGTGTGTGTGTGTGAGAGAGAGTGTGTGTGTGTGTATTTCAGGGGTGAACAAAGTTCGGAGGCCGCTGTGTGTTTGTGGAACTTAGAAGTGATTGGACGCATCAACTAAATCAGCGGCTGTCCGTCCCATTTTCCCAATCAATCCCACTTTGGATACTGCAGCAGCCCTCCAGATATTTGCTCTGGCTGGGGATCAATAGTGGGATTGAATGATTGAAGACTACTAATCCAATTTACTTTTCCCCTCCCATTTGACCGCGATCTATTCAGAGGCCCTGGATTGTTTTCCCTTGCTTTCTTTAATTTAAAGTGGGCTAAATGACAGATAGAGACAGAGCGTATTAGTGTCTTTGGGCTTGATTGTGATCACTGGCCGCAGAGTACATCTACGCTTGGTTTGAATTTATCATTGTACACGGACTCGCCTTTTCAGTGGTATCCATTTAGGCGAGCGCTGTTACAAATCAGCTGGCTCTCCACCATATTTACCTTGGCACAGCATCCATTGCTCGGCGATACGCCGGACGCTGTGGGCACTTTCTTTGAATTCGAGGCCCTTTGAAAGTCTGGGACATGGAACACAACAGGGCCCGGACTCTATTATGTTAAACAAACAAGCAGCGAATATGAGCCCCGCTGAGAACCATTATAACCTAGGTGATGGCTTGAGTCGTCCATATCTGCGCCGATAGAGAGCAAGGAGCTCTGAGGCCATTGTTATGTGCTACAATTGGCATTTAGATGAATGCACAATCATCCAAACAGTCGGAGAGACCTTGGACTCAGTTAAAGCCTTCTTGGACCACTTGGGATTCAAAAGAAGACCCTGAATCTGTTCATCCTCGCACTTCACAGACTTCAAGACCTTGGTGGCTCACAACAACCCACCTTTGTTAATACCCTGTATTCATCCTCCGACTTTTAGTGTTCTGGTTGCGTCTCGTCTGCGAAGAACCGTCGGCGGAAGAAAATGAGATGCGGCGGGAGGCCTGAGAGAGAGCCTTTTACCGGTTTAAGATCAGCCACAGGTATTAAGCTGCTCTCGGGGCCCAACAAAGCTCCGGCAAAAAGCCCAGGCAGGCAGGTGGGAGCTCAGACAACAGGGAATCAGATAGAGGGAAATCATTGAGAAACACCGGCGCACGGTAATCTGAGGAAAACAGAAAAGTGAGGCTTTAATGTTTGTTTTTTTGATGGAAATTAGCATCGGAATGTGTCGCTATTTGATGTCAGAATAGAGGATCAGGAAACGCTGATACTGAATTCCTATTTTGTGGGTTTTTTTCGCCCTTCATGTTCTCCCAAGCGCTGACATCCCCATCATCATGTCTATCTCAGCTTCATCTGGCTGCACCTTTAATCCCACCTCCCTCATCTGTATCTCACATACTTCAGAGTTTTTCCCCTTTTTTTTTTTCTCTGAAAAACCGCTGGCAGGTGGCAGGAAACGAACCCTCTGCGTTTTTCTTCTCCTCTGGCGTTTCACACTCGTCATCGGTCTAATGCAATCAAGGCCGACCACCTGCCCCGGCCGCCGCAAACCACCACCTATTACAACAGCGCTTTTGTCTTTTTTTACGCACAAAGACACAGAGCCTCTTGTTTTTAGAAGGAGCGGGACGGAGGAGTGGAATGAAGGAATGAGAGATGTGAGTGAAGGTAGAGAGAGACGGAAACAGGTTTATGCGGCCTTTACGTTGAACTAAATGGGATTAAGTACACATCATGAGCACAACTAATTCACCAGAGTTTAATTTCAAAGCTCTTTTACATTTCGCTGTTGCCCTGTGAAAACCACTTCTTATGTTTTAAATTCAATTGAAGGATTACATGCTTCTTTACAGGTTTAAAGAATTCAACAACCCTCCAGCGTATGAAACCATTTCAAAGAGAAAACAAACCGCTATCACGCCGAGGAATTAACATTTCTTACACGTGACGTTTTTCTACCCGACAGATGACGCGTCCTGCGGGTTACAGTGTTAAGAGGAGGGAGCCAAAGGTGCGTGTTGATCTATTAAGGGTAACAGTTCAATATCTACAAGACGAGCACAAGAGGCTTTAGTCACTGCAGTCTTGGGGGAAATAAGACAGGAACGGTTTTGTGTAAAGCTAAATCAATATGTCCTTCGAATAACAAAAAAGACAGCAGAGGTCTTGCATGCGCTGTCCATTTGATAGTGTTAGCAGTAATACAGTCTGATGTATATGGTTTACGAGGCAGTAATACTTCAAGGTTTGTCGTATTTTTACTCCAGCTGATCATATCCTCCGCTGCCTATATTGCAGCAGTTGTCATAAAGCAAAAAATCCTATAAGCTACAATATTAAATGACAAAAACAATAAAATTATGGATGCACAAGTCACAGACGTAAAGGCATGCATGTTTCATGGCTCATATCACCCAGCATTAGGGAGTACATTGGAACATGGCACACGCTCTGAATGGTTTCAATTCTTAATACACTTGCCGTCCCTAATGCATTTGCATGGTGAGACTATTTCTGTAAAAAAAAAATCAGTTTGCTTTCCAAGGTTGAGAAACGGATGAGGGTCAGACTTTATCGCAATTTTGCCCGACATTCGATAAGGAAAGTGGAGGAGAAACAGCCGCCCTCCTTTCTCTCACTCCCCCGTTCAATAAAGCTCCCATTGAGGGAAGGAAAACAGCAGACGCGCCTTTTCTTTTTTACCCTGAGGGGAAAGTACCTCACATTGAGGCTATCACTGAAAGGTCAAGCCTCTCCGAATCTCATGGAAACTCCATTCAGGACACACACTTCCCGTGCCATACTGGGCTGCGTCCAGCTATCATCTCTGTTACAATAACATTTCGCCGACCCGACGGGGGGATATGAGCTCCAGAGGAGTAGAGAATGTCAGAACAACGCTTTGACCTTTTGATCGGCGTGAATATAGATGGGCATCTAACAAACTGTTGATGGCAGAAATGCAACCTGCGCCTTTCGCATTAACAGTGCCCTTTTTCCTCTGTCACTGCTCTGTGTGTGTCTTTTTTTTCCACACACCCGACTTTAACATTTAAGCATATTTATATTTATATAGCACCTTTCAAAAATGGGATTACAAAGTGCCTTACAAAATACCTCAACACCTACGAGATGGATTACCATGAAATTTTTCACAGACATTCATGATCCCCACAGGAAGTCTACTGATGACTTTGGTGATCTGACATTTCATCCAGCGTCACCGTGAAGTTGACATTTGTAGTTTTTAGTGAAATGTCTTGACACCTGTTGAATGGACTGCCATGCAGGGCTCAACAGTACGGATTGCCCACTTGCCAGGGGCAAGTAAAATGCCACATCGGGCTAATAAATCTAGCAACTCACTCGCCTGATAGGGCAAGTGGTAAAAAAAGAATTAAACTAGGGCTGTCAAAGTTAATGCGATAATGCTTTAACGCAAATTCATTTTAAGGCCACTAATTTCTTGAACGCAACCTGCGATTTTGTAGGTTGTAGCAGGCTCTAGCTTTTAAAGCTAGAGTGAAGATACTGCTATCATATCAAACTAGAAAACCATTGATCCATTGGAATCCATTGGTACCAACCATGGCATACTAGCTTGTCGCAAAAGAGGCCAAATAACGCTTCAAACTTGCGCTACATTTTGGCGAGGAAAAACTGGCATGGCCGTTTTCAAAAAGGTATGTAAAGACAAAGTTTATGAGCTGAAGCATAAGCAAGCATTTAAATTATCCTGTAAACAAGAATTTAGTTGGGTGGCGTTAGGGGGATGTGGCCAAAACTCCAGATTCATTTACTTAAATAAAGATTAAACATAACAATTTACTCTGGTCTTTTGTTGTTATTTGATGACTGCTAATAATACAATTTGTATAGGGGCATATCAAAATTTATTTCAGCCAACTAGATTTCTAATCTACCAGACAAGTGAAAAAAAACATTAACGTCGAACCCTGCCATGGAACTTGCCACAGATATTCATGGACCCAACAGGATGAAGATTAATAACTTTGGCTATCATCAGGTCAATTTTTTTAGCTTTATGCTTTGTATGCTAACACGTTGCACTAAGAAGTTCAACATGGTCAATACCTGCTATCTCCTGTCAAACATCAGCATGTTTGCACTGTCATTTTGAGCATGTTTGCACGCTGATTCATGTTGTTAACTCAAAGCACCGTTGTGCCGAAGTACAGCCTCACAGAGCTGCTAGCATGGCTGTAGGCTCAATGACGATCGCAACATTTGACCGCGGCTTGCTACCCGCCAAAATATCTTCTGAAAAAAAATGAAAGCAGAGTGGAAATTACGTTTCCAACGTCGTCGCCTAGGTCTACGATGTGTCCTCCTGTTGGCTGAAAATGCACCGGTATGTTTACGTATTGTTTTGTTTTATTCTGTTATCTACGTATGTTTGAATAGTGGTCGTGGCTCCGTCTTTTATGCTATACCTTTAGTCCCACCTCTTGTGGGACTACAACTAGGCTCCTCCGCCCTATTTTCTTTACATTTCTAGGCTACCTTGGACACCATTATGTTTAAGGGTCATTATTACGGGGTACTTTTCTATTAACACATCCATTGTCTCTAGATTCCATTTTATCCTAGGACCCAGTTTATGACCCCCTCGGCTACACACTTAGACTCCAGTAGTTTCTAGGCGACTAAATGGCTAGCACTCCGAGTTACTGTTTGTCTCCCATCTGTTCCCGACTTTCTGTCACCATTATGTTCTTGTTCGGTGCATGAATACAAAAAGATAATTGTTTTATTACAGAAAGAACAGTAGTTAAATGGTTCTCTGATTTCATTCTACCAATTTGTTTTTTGTATCTGTTACTTATTCAGTCTCTCTTTCAAACTCCCAAACCAGATTTGGTGATTGTTGGAACAGTGGAAAGACTAACAAAGACGGTTTTGATGAGTTTTATTTTGTTTCTGTCGAGTTTCAATGAAGTGTCTTTTACGATGATCAGCGAGGTAAAATTGCCGTTGTCTGACTGGAGTCTGGTGGCTTTGAGGAGAGCATATTGATTTTATGTTTTGTACGGTAATACATTCGAATAATTGTCCAAATCCCTGTTGATTTGATCTATTATATATTTGCTTCAACACACGTCACATAGCATCGCACCAAAAAATTGGCGAAGATTAGCGTGTCGACTCGGGTGTCATCTCTTCCGATTGGAACTGGAGCCGATAAATACTTGTGACTAATGCAGAAAGAAAGTTAGAGTTAGATGTTAGTGTTAGTGGGTTTTTTGTCCAGTAAAAGGGGCTTTAGAAGGGGGGAGACGTGATATAGTTTAAATACGGGGATAACGGCGCACGTTTTCAGTCTCTCCTGGAAGACATTTATAGTGTTGAACTCGTTTGTTCACATAAAAAGTGAGAGCTGGAGAAAGAAGTTCAAACGTCGGAAAGGTGTGGGGGGTTTCCGAAGCTATTCGGTGTACACTGGCAGCTTTACACCTGATTGTTGGACCGGGGGGCAGATCTGTTGCTAAATCACTCCCCACTTACTTACTGTACACACCACTGGTCTGTTGGCCTTGTGAATTACTGTGACAAAGAAGGCAAATCTCCCTTTACTCACTTCCTAGAGTTTCCTGTAACAAGGCCCTCTAACACAAAGTTTATCTTGATACAACAGCAAGCCAGCAAGTACTCAGATAAAATCTTGGCAGTAAAAACAGACCGTGAATGAATGGTGCATTGTTGATCAATTCGTCATTGATCCTGTAGCGGCGGTAGCGGTTGCACTGGCGTATAAAACGGATCATAAAAAGGGACCGCAATATGAAATTTTGTTAAGTGTTTTTCTATGGCTTTACGACCCACAAGCGCAATAACTCACTGAAACAATATCCTCAAAATACGCTTTATCCGTCGAAAATCCCACTTGTGGCTTTGCGGAAGCTTTGTGGTTTCCACACTAGTCTAAAGCCAGACTTGTACCTCCAGCAGGAAAAACAAAGACAAGTGCCTCTTTCACTGTGTCACCGTGACTGGCTATCCTCCCACACAGTCATACACATGTGAGAACACACTCACACTCACACATAGAAGAAGAAGAAGAAGAAGAAGCCGGGGCAGCACTGCCAAGTAGAGCCCCGCTACCTCTTACAAACCTCATGTTTATGCAGACGTGTTGTGTGTGTTTCTGGCTGACAGTGATGGGACTTTGTTGACACGCCGCCGCCGCAGCAGCAGCAGCAGTGAGGAGATGAGCGAAAGGGAGAGGAAAGCAGGGATGAGATAATGTGAGGAAGAAGAAATGAGAACATAATGAGAGGAGAAGGAGCCCCGTGACAGGTCTACAGTTGGGAGTGTTTTTGAAAAGAGGGAGAAGAAAAAGATGAAGAGGTGGAGACAAACTAAGGAGAGAGAGGCATGAGTTGCAAAGTCAGCAGTCAGGAGACCGGTGTGTGTGTGTGTGTGAGTTCCTACAGTAGGTGAGAACCGCTGGTATAGGCAAGTTAGTTAGTGTGTGCGTCCATGTGTGTGTGTGTGTGCATTGTCCACTATGAGTTAAGATCCCAGATGGAATAGGTCCATATATCATTCTCCTAATGGTGTTGGCCCTGAGTCAAATCTTTGAGATATCTCCCTTTCTCTCTCATTATGACTTAACGACTTCAGGATCTGTCTCCATTTAGCTCTATTTTAGCTGGGCTGTCATAACTGTTGAGATTTACTGCAGAGCGACTCCTCCACTCCCACCGCATTTAGCAACCCAAACATGTCTCGGCCGAGCAGACGGCCGGATTAATAGCGAGATTTCAGTGTTTTCAAGCCATCGGGATGTTAATATCCCTTTTCAGGTCCCAACACGAGGCTCTGCTCTCGCGGCACACACCCACTACTTGTGAATGCGGCCTGCACTAAACCCATAAAACGCTCTAATATAAATGTTGATTTTGAGAGATGGTATCTGCAAAAGAGGTCATGTAAAAAGCGTAGAGGAGGCAAAAATTTGTTTAGCAAAAGGAGCATGTCACAAGATAAGAATGTTTTTTTTACTCAAATGGTGGTTACAGTGATTAATTCAAATATTTGCATGAAATTGAATATGTGGGCATGTGGAAAAATAATGTTCAGAATGAAAGGTACAGACATAAGAGTGAGAGTAAAGCAGTTTAGCAGGGAGGGGAAAAAAGGACCATATCCTAAAATTGAAATGCAGTAATACTCATCGTTTTACTAAAACTTTAATTTTATTTTTAAATTAAACTCAGTAGAATTGGTGCAAAACTTTACCTAGGTAAAAGTAAGAAATTCCTCATTTAAAATATACTCTTGTTAAAAAGTATGAGAAAACATTTGATGCAGAAAATAATTAGGATTAAAGCAGTTCCTCAGTTAAATGAATTACTGAAAGTTGGACTGCAACTACTGACTTTTTTTTATTATGGATTATTCTGTTTGAAATATAAAAAGGGTGAAAAATACCAAAACCTAAGCTGACATTTTCAAATAGTTTGTTTTGTCCAACCAACTGTTCCAATGTATTCTGCTGCTGTTGTTCATTTTTTTTGTTTGGCATCTTATCGCGTTTCAGCGCTAACTTAAAACACTGCCTACATTAACAATGTAGTTTGACATCTTTGTATTTTAGCATAACAGCTGCTCAAATTTTGAGAACTAAAATTATTTGCATGCTTAAAGATAAATGAGAAGATCAAAACTACTCGCATGTCTCACCATCAGACATGAAGCTACAGCCAGGAGACGGATAGCTTAGCTAAAATAAAGATGTTATCTTAACTTAAAGTGATCATGACAACACAGTAAGGTCTTTGCACACCAAGTCTGTATTTTTGTACGTGTTTTTTTAATACGTCATCTGATAAAAAACGTTACGCACGGAAACCTTGCACATTGAGTCCGATGCTTTGTAGTGTTCTATTCATTGCGAAAATCAATACAAAACTGAATTGATTGTGTGGGTGCAATGGATAGCGGTAGTCCCAAACGGGGCCAATGAATGAATGAATGACGTTAGCAAGAAACTATCGTTTAGCTGCACAATTACCTCTGTATAATCCTTCCGACATCCTTTTGTTTTGTGACCATCCCCGATTCCATGCTGTTCTGCAATCACCTGCCACAATCTATCTGTACGTTCTGCATCTCTGTGTTCCTTTATTTCTTTATCGTGAAGGGCGTTGTGCTGGGAGACGAAGTCAATGTTTACCATGCCATTTTGGATGCAGACATTTACACGGACGGTGACTTTGGGTGGTCAAACAACCCTCTTTTGCCTTTTGACGGATGCGCAGAAAATCAAACCTGTTCTGAAAACTTTAATGACGGCCGAAAGTATCACAGACAGTGTGTAAACTTGATTGACACAGAGTGAGGTCGTATTTATTTATAAACGTGCGACAATTTCAGACGAAAAATACGGACTTTGAGTGCAAAGATCTTTAGTTTTAATGTTTTTTTCTCAGACGCGGACTGATACTGAAAGCCAAAGGAGTTTGACGTCATAGCCGTGGTATATCACGGCGATGAACCAATCAGAATGCTTGATTTGAGCTACCCATTTTGTAAATCTTCTCATCAAACTCTCTACTAAAGCGAATAAGCATATTTCCCCAAATGTTGAATTCTTTCTTTAAAACGCACCAGTCTCTTCATGATGCAGCGTAGCGTCAAAGGTGTGCCTACAGGTCAGGGAGCATCTCAGGCAATCAGAGTAAAAGTTAACAAACAAAATTGACCACAGTTATTTGTCGAGGGTCAGGGAGGGTGCTGAGGGTCGCTGCTATATCTGGACCTGAGCAGCGAGCGCCACGCTGGGGTGGCCTGGCGGTCGACGGAGCCGCACTCTAAAATAAACACACACTCATACCGAAAACGATCCAAACAGGAACACTCATCCATCCAAGCCAGCCAGCCTTCATTAAAGTGGTCCGCCCAAGCTCTAATTATAGGATTACAGGGCAGCCAGCAGGACAAACACAGCAAGGGCCTCTGGTTGGACGCAGCTGCCCCAAAACACACTGATCACTGTACCTAGTGACCCAGGTATCCACCCACGGGCATACACACTGCACGAACCCCAAACACTCATTTACACAGTGCTCGTCTTTCTCTCCCTCTCCGCAGGACGCTGTACACACTCAGTTTGAACTAACACACGCGAGCCAAACAAGACATATACCTGGGTAAGTATAGTGCTGATCGTTTTGCCTCCCTAACAGACTTAAAAATAACCCCAAGGTGGAGCGGCAAGGAGAGTCGGCCCCACAGTCTGATAGCAGGAGGAGGTAGACAGGGTCAGGAGAACTGTTCTCAATAACACCTTATTATAGCCACAGACAGTCTGGGCTTTTAAGATGTTTTAAGAGATGACCCTGGGGAGAAGCAGCACTTAAGAGTCCTGATTCAAGGGGAAACATGCATCCTTTGCTCCATTTCCCTCTTTCTAGATACATTTAGTGATCTGTAGGCAGCTCATGGGCCTCCCCCTGTTTTAGTTTCGGTCCTTCATTCATTCCCTCTGGGGTTAGATCAGTAAATCAGTTTACTGGTTGCTAGTATGACCGAAATGAGGAAATGATTGTCTGCCTAGATTAACATTTGCTGCAGAGCTGTAAGTAAAACTGTTAGGAACTGGTTCTTCAATTTTAATTTGGCTTGGTTTCAGCCATGCTAACAGCGTGGCGCTAGGAATGGCGGTTTGTCAGTTCAACACTTTGGTCCAGACAGCGATGTCCCAACAACTATTTCGATGAATTGCCATTACATTTTGTTTAGATATTCTTGACCCTCAGAGGATGAATCCTACTGGCTTTGGTGATCCCCTGACTCGTCCTCTAGCACCACCAGCAGGACACATTTTTCACTTATCCTATGAAATATCTCAACATTTACTTAATGGATCGGCACAACATTTTGTAGACATTCATGGTTCCCAGAGGATGAATCTCCTACTGGCTTTGGTGATCCCCTTGTGTTTTTTGTAAAAATGTGAAATTTCTGAACTTTTGAATGGACTAATAGCTTTCCAAAATATGGTGCAGATATCCATGGTCCCCTGAGGACAAACCCCAATGTCTCTGGTGGCACCGTAAGGTTGACATTTGTAGTTGTGAGTGAAATGACTCTACAGCCATTGGATGGATTTCCATGAAATTCCGTGCAGACATTCATAACCCCCCCCCCATAGGATGAACTTTGTGTTTTATGCATTATACCTGCTTATTACACGACT